>VMDO01003786.1:0-57511 GCA_007922755.1 Pedetes capensis
ATGAAATTAAGAACTTGTGTAAGACTCCTATATGTAATGTTAAGAGGGGAGACAAAATGGAACAAGATGGATGGGTCAATCTTTTGTAAACAATGTAATTTGTATGCCTATGTAAATACCTCTGAGTATGGACTATAAAAAAGAGAACATCTATTTGTTATGTGTAAGAAAGGGAATTTGGGTACCAGTTAGACAACATAGACCATGGCAAGACTCACCAGCCTTGGCCTTGCTGCAGGGAATTGTTAGAAGACTTTTAAAACTGCTATGTTATATGTTATGATTATTGCTGTATGCCTTATGATTATAATTGTATTTATAGTCACCAGGAGAGTTTGAAATGTAAAATGTGATGTAAATGATCAGGACCTAAAACTCTATAACGGTACAATTATTCAGAGAACATGTCCATCAAATTAAAAAAATTAAAAGAAAAAGAGGGATATGTAGGGAAGAATTGGGAGGAAATTGGCAAAAACTCCCAAACTGGGAAAATGGCGTTTGAATATCTGGTTTGTAAGTTAGAAATCTAGGGAAAATGAACGTAACTTGGTTGCATGTTTGTACAAAACCCTTCCTCAGTGTACAATAACACTGAGCATATCCAGCCCTTTAAAAAGTGTACCTTTTGGCAGAGCATTATCTGCAAGTGTTTCTAAGAGTTAAGACTCTCTCAGTACATATCACAGATGTGTAGTTCACATGTTCTTGAAATGCCTCAGCCAGTTTGTGAACCAGTATCAGTTGTTGCCAAAATCATATGACTGCTTAACTTCTAGACAATGGCAACTAATACATACTTAAGAAACAAAGCAGGTGCCCTTTGTAAAAACTAAATACACACAGCACTATTGGCATTAAGAGCAGGACACTTTCCCTTCATCCTGAGTATATGCCAAATGGCCCTAAACCTCAATTGTGACATACATACAAGGTTCCAATGTATCTCATTCCTACAGCCTTTTGGAATTCCTTCACCGACTTAAAACAAAAAGGCAATGAAAGATGGGCCTTATCAAAAGTGTTTTTGTGGTGTCCGGCTATTCTTCTTCCATCATCTGTGTAACTCAGAGTTAAATTCTGATTAGCCTAAGTCAATCACTTGCCAGGAGTTGGTTTAAGGATGGCTCTGAGCCAGGTATAGACACTCTGATATAATAAGAGACCGGTCTGTCTTTATTCCTAAAGAGAGATTCCCAAAGAGGGAAGAGCAATCCTTTTTCTTTCATTGGTCTGAATTCCAGAAACTACTGCATCTCTTGCTAACCCGAGGATCCTTGCTTTCTTTGCCCTGAGGCTTTTACAAAACATTTTAATTTTCATTTTTATCAAAATCCATGTAAGTACGTGAAGATCAAATATGTATGTGACTTATTCTGATGATAAAGAGCAGCCTCTTGCCTCACCAACCTCACCCAAATCATTCAGCCCAGGGAAATGCTTTTTAACTGTTAGGCTTGTCTAGAAACATGTAAGTTTGTACATGAAAACTATTACTTAAATTTTCAGTGTGGGCATTTAAAAAAATTTCCTTGATGAAAGTTATAGACATATAAAAAAATCCTTACATGACACTTTTTACATAATATCTACCACTACCTCTATGTGCCATATCTATCATCCATCAATCTCTGTCTATCTATCTGTTGTTGTTGTTGTTGTTAGGTGCTGTCGAGTCGTGTCCCACTCATAGCAACACTCATAGGGTTTTCAATGGCAGATTATTTCGGGATTGTCTTGGAAGTGGGTTGCCACGTCCTTCTCCCATTTTGCAGTGCTGGGAATTGAACTGGGGACTTCAGAGACTGCAGAGAGCAACGCAGTTGCTCTATATCCCAGCCTCTATATCTATCTATCTACTAAATATTAAATGCTTACAGCTGAACCAAATGGGAAAGTATAATGCATGTCTTCTTATAGCTTTTTTTAATCTTTGATTTCATAATTGCCCCAGTATTTTCCTTAGTGTAATTTTGATTAAAGATTATTTATCTCTAAATTCCCTGCCAACCTTGGGAAATTATCAATCTAGTCAAACTCACAGTTCATTGTGAAAATGGCTATAGTATTGAAAGTTATCTACACAGTCAATGCAATTCCCATTAAAATTCCAATGATATTCTTCACAGAAATAGGAAAAACAATCCTAAAATTTGTATAGGATCACAAAAGATCCCAAATAGAGCAATGCAGGAAGCAACGAGATATCTGACATCAAATTATACTATAGAGCTGTAGTAACAAAAAGAGCATGGTACTGCTAAGAAAACAGACATGTAGACCAATGAAATAGAAGACCCAGAAATAAAACCATGCAATTATAACCACCTGATTTTTGACAATAATAAAATTTTGACAATAAAATAATAATAATTTTTGACAAAAACATACACTGGAGAAAAGACAGCCTCTTCAACAAATGCTGCTGAGAAAACTGGATATCCACATGTAGAAGAATGAAACTAGATCTCTACCTCTCACTCCATACAAAAATCAACTAAAAATGGATTAAAGATCTTAATGTAAAACTGGAAATCTTTAAACTACTAGAGGAAAAAATAGGGGAAACACTACAAGTTGTATATACAGGCAAAAACGTTATTTTTTAATTTTCTATTTTTATTGTACACAAAATTGTTAAGATATGCAAAATGATGTTTTGATATACATATACATTGTGGAATGATTATAACAATAAAGCTAATAAACGTATCTATCACCTCAGAGTTACCTTTTTTTTTTTTGGCTTATGTGTTTTGTTTTGTGGTGAGAATATTTAAAATATACTCTTTTGGTAAAATTAAAGTATAAAATACATGATTATTAATTATTGTCAGAATTAGATTCCCGGAACTTATAACTGAAAGTTTGTACCCTTTAACCAAAGTCTCATTTCTTCATCCTCCAGCCAATGATAACCGCTGTTGTATTCTGTTTTTGAGTTTGATTTCTTCAGACTCCTATACACATACACAGGTATGTGTTGTTGTTGTTGTGGTTGTTAGGTGCAGTCAAGTCAGTATCCAACTCATAGCGACCCTCTGTACAACAGGGGAAACACTATTGTCAATGCTTCTCTGCTGTTCATAGAGTTTTCAATGGCAGATTGATTTTTGGGAGGGGGTTGCCAGGTCCTTCTCCCAAGCCTACAACTTCTGGTGTTCCCAGGCGGTCTCCTATCTAGGTACTAACAAGGCCTGACCTGCTTAGCTTCCGAGATCTGATGGGATCGGATGCCACAGGTCTATGGCTGCAGGCCACACAGGTATGTACACACATATATATCCCATTTTCTTTATCCCTTCATCTGTAGATGGACCCTTTGGTGGCTCCCATATCATGGATATTGTGAATAATATTGCAATGAACATATGGGTATAGATATGTCTTGGAGATTCTGATTTCATATCCTTTATATATGTACCCAAGAATGGAACTACTGGATCACAGTATGTTGGCATCATAATATTCTATTGTATCACAACCCAATAAATTATTTATTCATTAGTTAATTGAAGTCATCTATCCATCTTTTAGTCTAACAATTTTGTAATAAACTTTCTTACACATATTTTGTGTACATTTTTATATGTTTGAAGAAAACGCCTAGAGGAATTTATCATAGAGGTGATTATGCTGAATAGGAATCTATTTTTAAAATAATTTTTCCCTGTATTGGTAAATGTTGGTGAGCTACAGAGTAATATAGCATTTGCTTTTTCCATTATGCAACTTTTGGTTACACGTTTATCAATTCAGGAGGTTTATAGAATCTTTAGACTAATATGTAGTAAAACTCATATGCATATATGGAATATATTCACCTATTTTTACCAAGTATTCATGAAGTTACATCATTTACATTGAGATTATATTCTCCTCCTTTTATCTTTTTACATTGTTTTTCCTTGCCATCCCACCTTCCGCAATCTTCATTTCTCTTTGTTAGTCCACTCCTTCATTCTTTCTACTCTGTATATTATCACTTCTTCACTAAGTTTAACTGAGCATTTTTATATATCAAGATGTATATATATTTTCTTCCTTTAGGTAAGAGTCAGCTCCCACATATGAGGGAGAACATACGGTATTTTTTTCTTTTTGAGCTCGTGTTTGTTCGCTTAAGTTTATACTCTCCTGTTCCACCCATTTTGCTGCAAATGACAGTATTTCAATTTTTTTATTGCTGAGTAATATTCCATTATGTATATGGAACATAATTTTTATCCATTCATCTGTTGACAGGCATCTTGGTTGGTTCCATATCCTTGCTATGATGAAGAGTGCTGCATTGAATATGGAGATGCAGGTTTCTCTGTGGTATAATGACTTGTCTCCCTTTGGGCATATTCCCAGGAGTTGTATAGCTGGGTTGTATGGCAGTTCTACTTTTAGTTTTCTGAGGTATCTCCATATTATTTCCAGAGTGGTTGAACTAGCAATGTTGAAGGTTCCTTTTTCTCTGCATACTTGCCAGAATTTGTTGTTATTTGTTTTGGTGATCTTGGTCATTCTTAAGGGGGTTAGATGGAATCTCATAGTTGTTTCCATTTGCATTTCCATAATGGCTAGGGATATTGAGCATTTTTTCATGTTTCTTAGCCCTACAAACTTCTTCATTTGAGAACTGTCTGTTCATTTCCTTTGCTCTCTTGTGAATTATTTGTTGTCTTCGGAATCTTTCTTGAGTTTTTTGTAAATTCTAGAAATTAGTCCTCTGTCAGATGTGTAGGATGTGAAGAATACCTCCCATTCGTTGGGCTCTTCCTTAATTCTATTGATTCTTTCCTTTGCTGTACAGAAGATTTTCAATTTCATGTAATCTCATTTGTCAATTCTGGGTGCAGTTTCCTGAGCCATTGGAGTCTTGTTAAGGAAAGGCTTTCCTATGCCTATGTGTTGGAGCATGTTTCCTATCTTTTCTTCTTGTAGTTTTAAGGTTCCAGGTCTTATGTTGAAGTCTCTTATACTTTTCAAATTGACTCTTGGGCAAATGAGAGGTATGGGTGTATTTTCATTTTTCTTCAAATAGATATCCAATTTTCCCAACACCATTTGTTGAAAAGGCTATCTTTTCTCAATTTTGCATCCTTTGTTTCTTCGTCAAAGATTAGGTGGCTGAAGTTGTGTGGGTGTGTCTCTGGGTCTTTTGTTCTGTTTCATTGGTCTTCAAGCCTATTTTTGTGCCAGTACCTTTTTTATTTTTTTTTTGCTACTATCACCCTGTTTGTTTCTGTTGTTGTTAGGTGCCATCAAGTTGGTGTTCAACTCGTAGCGTCCCTGTGTACAACAGATGAAACACTATAGTCAGTGCTTCTCTGCTATTCATAGAGTTTTCCATGGCTGGTTGGTTTTGGGGAGTGGGTTGCTTGGTCCTTCTCCCAACTGTAGCCCTGTAGTATAGTTTAATGTCATGAATTGTGCTCCTACCTGCATTGGTTGTTCAGCTAAACATTGTTTGGGCTATCCATGGTTTGTGTTTCCATATGAATCTTTGGATTGTTTTTTTCTATTTCTGCATAGTCTAATATTGGGATTTTAATGGGAATTGCATTAAATCTGTAAATTGCTTTTGGTAGTATAACCATTTTTATAATATTGATTCTCCCAATCCATGCACAATGGAGGTCCTTCCATCTTCTAATATCCTCTCTGATTCTTTCTTTAATATTTTGAAGTTTTCCTTATAGAGATATTCAAGGTCTTTGATTAGATTTCAGTTTTTGGTGGGCTATTGGGAAAGGGATTGTTGCCATAATTTCCTTATCTTCCTATTCACAATTGGTGTAAAGGAAGGCTGCTGATTTTTGAGGGTTAATTATGTATCCTGCTACTGTGCACAAGGAGTTAATTTTATCTAAGAGGGTTTTTAAATGTGTTTTGGGGGTCCTTTGGGTAAATGATCACATCATCTGCAAATAATAATAATTTGACCTATTCCTTGCCTATCTATATCCCTTTGGTTTCTTTCTTTCTGATTGTCGTATTTAAAGACTTGATAGAATTCTATTGTGAAACTGTCAGGAAACTCTCAGGCTTTACTTTGTTGGTAGGCTTTTTATTACCTTCTCTATTTTGGTTTTTATAATGCGTGTGTATAGATTGCTTATGTCCTCTGGGCTTAATTTTGGTAAGTTTTATTTGTTAATGAACTTATCCATTTCTTCTGTGTTTTTGTATTTTAGGGAGTATAGTTTCTCAAAGTATTCCCTGATGATTTCCTGGATTTCATTAGTGTTGGTGGTTATGACTGCATTCTCATCTCTAACATTTTCAATTTTGGGATTTTCTTTCTTTTGGTGAGACTGGCTAGAGGTTCATCTGTTTTTATTAATCTTTTCAAAGAAGCAGCTCTTAGTATCATTAATTCTTTGAATTGTCTTTTTAGCATTTAATTGGGATATATCTGCCTTAATCTTGATAATTTCTGTTTGAGTGCTCCTTTTGGGAAGGGTTTGTGACCTTTCTAATGCCTTGAGAAGTGTCATCAAGTTATTCACTTGAGCCTTCCTTAACTTATTGGTGAAGGTGCTCACAGCTATGAACTTCCCTCTTGGAACTGCGTTTGCCATATCTCATAAATTTTGGTAGGATGTATTCTCATCTTCATTTGATTGCAGGAACTTTTAAATTTCAACTTTGATATCTTTAATAACCCATTGATCATTCAGCAGCATATTATTTAGTCCCCATGAATTTGTAAAAATTTCTGAAATTCTTGTTTTTGAGTTCTATTTTTATTCTATTGTGATCTGATAAGGTATAGGGAATGTCTTCTACTTTTTGTATTTGCTAAGGCAATTTATGGGGACTAAAATATGGTCTAAGAAAAAGATCCATGTGGTGCTGAGAAGAATGTGTATTCCTCATTAGATGGATGGATTATTATTATGTAGGGTCTAGTTGGTCTATAGGCAATTTAAGTTCTTCATTTCTCTGTTGATATTTTTGTGTTGGTGACCTGTCTCATGGCAAAAGTATTGTTCGGAAATCTCCCATAATTATTGTGTCTAGCCCAATGTATTCCTCTAGCTCCAGTAACATTTGTTTTATGAAGCTAGATGCCCCTGTATATAGTGAGTAAATACTAAGTAACATTATGGGTTCCTGGTTGACTGTTTCTTCTAGTACTATGTAATGTCCTTCTTTATGTCTTCTGATTAGTTTGGAATTGTTTGTTTGTTTGTTTCCCTCTGCTTGGTATATTGCTTTCCAGCCTTTAAGTTTCAGCCTTTCATAGTCTTTATGGATTAGGTGAGTCTCTTGGATGCCATATATTGAGGGTCCATGTTTTTTAATCCTATCAGCCAGTGTGTGTCTCTTGATTGGTGTGTTAAGATCGTTTACATTGAGAGTAATTATTGAGAGATGCTTATTATTCTGTATCAATTTGGTACTTGTTACTGGTTTTTATTTATATTTGAGCTACTTTTTCCTTAATTTCCCCTCATGTTTATTATTCATTTCTTTGATCTCATATGTGGAGTTGTCTTACCTCCCCTGTATGTGGTGTTTCGTTGATGATCCTCTGCAATGCTAGCTTGGTGGGTGTGAATCATTAAACAAGGCAATATCATGGAATATCTTGTACTCACCATCTACTTTAAAAGATAGCTTCACTGGATAATGTAATTTTGGTTGACAATTTTTCTTCCTCAGAGCTTAGAGGATGTCTATTTAAGCTTTCTTTGCCTGTAATGTTGAGAAATGTTGTTGTTCTGATGGATTTGCCTTTGTAGGTGAATCGGCATTTCTCCCTTGCAGCTTTCAGAATAGCTTTTTTTTGTGTGTGTGTGGTACTGGGGGTTGAACCCAGGTCCTCGTGCTTGCATGCTTTGCAAGTACTGGACCACTGGGCTGCCGCCTCCAACCTTTTTACTTTTTTTTCTGAGACAGGGTCTCACTAAATTATGCAGACTGCCTCTTGTCTCAAACCTGTGTTCCTCCTACCTCCACCTCCTGAGCTGCTGGGATTACAGACATGTGCCACCATGCCCAGCTAGCTTCTTTGCAATCTAGACTTAGCATTCTAATTATAAAGTGTTGTGGGGAGGATCTGTTTTGGTCTACTCTTTTTGGGATTCAGAATCATTCCATTATATAGGTATCAAGGTCTTGCGTTAGGTTTGGGAAGTTTTCATCTAACATCTCTTTGAATATATTTTCTAATATTCTCATTATGTTTTCTGGTTCTTTGTGGACCCCTGAACTCTTAGGTTATGTTTTCTCATTTTGTCAGAAATCTCTTGAAAATCTTTGTCATATTGTTTCATCATTCTTTCTATCTTGGAATGTGAGTAAATTATGTCTTCTACCCTTTATTCAGTTTCAGTAATCCTATTTTTACTTTCATCAATACTAAAGACTGAAGGTTCTACCATAATGCTGAGTTGGTTTAACTTTCCTTGGATCTCAAGGACCACTTCTTGGTTTTTCTTCAGGATGTTTAGTTCTCTGGAGAACTGTTCTTCCAAATTAAATACCTCTTTTTCCCAGTGACTCAATTGTTTCCGTGGTGGAGTCTTAGGATGTCTATGAGAAGGGTTCTCAATTCTCCTTCAGGCATATCCAGGAATCTGTTTTCCCTGATGTTATCATTTTTTTTTTTTTCAGTACTGGGGTTGAACCCAGAGCCTCATGCCTGCATGCTTTTCAAGGGCTGGACCATTGAGCTATGTCCCCAGCCCCCCCCTTTTTTTTTTACATTTTGAGACAGGTTCTCGCTAAGTTACGCAGACTACCTCTGATCTGAAACTTGCAATCCTCCTGCCGCCACCTCCCGAGCCCCTGGGATTACAGATGTGCGCCACTGTGCCCAGCTCCCTGGTGTTATCTCTTGAGGTGCTTCTGTCTATAGGATCTTCCCATCCAGCATGCCTTTTCACATTTTGTGTGCTTTTCTTCTGAGGCTTGACGATTTCTTGGTCTGGGTGCTAGGTTCCACCTATTCTATGTATAAAGAGATTCTACCCCAATGTTCCCATGAGGTTGAGTGTTAACAAATTACTGGTGCTTCTCTCTCCCTCCCCTGTCCTATAGTTTGCAGCCTCTTTGTCTAGAGCCTAGCTCCTGCCACAAACTCTGCATTTAGCACTGCCTCTTCAGTTTCCCCCCATCCTCTGCATTCCCAGTCCCCAAGTGGACCATGGCCTAAACCATGTGTCTTATGCTCTCCAGACTGTGGCACTACCTCTCCATGTTGCAAGCACTACCAGGCCCCAGATGTGCCTTACTCTGAACAAGCTTTCCTAGACTCAGGATACCAGCATCACCTGCCACTCTTTTCCTTCCGCTGAACTCACTCAATTTCCTTCCCCCCAGCTCCTTGTTCCAATGGCACCAGGGGCTAGGGTAGTGACTATCACTTCTGGATAAAAAACAAACCAACAGAACAACAACAATAAGAACAACAGCAAAAACCATCACTCACAGACTTCTTCCCTGGAGAGTCCTAGAGACTTCCACTTTGACCACCATCCCTCCTACCAGCTGCACCATCTGAGAGGGTTCTGCCACACTTTCCTCAGTTATGTGTCTTTGCCAGTCACCCCATAATATCTCGTTCCAGCCACTTCCTGTCAGGGAAAGCCATGCTAGGTCATTTCATTGTTCACCTGTGATCCTGGTGGTGTCTCTGCCTATAGTCTAATTTTCGTTGTTTTCTGATATAAAATTTCCTAACAGGTGATTCTAGCATTAGCTTGAGATTTCTCAATTCCACCACATGGGAAGGTATTTTCTCTATATGCTCTCCTGCTGGAATTTGGAAGGTCTGGGAGAGAGGTTTCTATGCAGCATCCCTTGGGGGTGGGGGGGAGATCATGGTGGGATGTCCCTACCATACTCTCTGGCTGGACCAGGCTTCAGGGATCACTTGGAGACCCACCTTGCAGGGTGTACTACCAGGGCTGCATTAGCATGATGATGGCACATCACCTTCAGTCATTCTGAGGCTTGTGCTCCCATGCAGAACTCCCACCATGGGGAGGTATTGCCTCAGACTGTGCAGCCACATCCACTGTGTCAGATGGTGGTGGGTCAAGACTCTGATGACACCCTCACTGGCATGTCCTAACTTTAGAGCTCACTTGCTGATCCCATGCTGTGGTGGGTAGAATGGCATATCATCCCCAGTTGACCTGAGGCCTGTGCTCTCACACAGAACTTACGCCATGCTGTACTCCTATCACAGACTGCAGAACCAGGACTTCTGCAGTGGGGAGTTGGTGGATTGTGTTACTGGTACAGGCTCACTTCTTGTCCCCAGGCTCACTCAATAGACTCTGTCCATGAAATGTGCTGCCAGCACCTTGTCAGCAGGATGGTGGTGGGTTGCCAGAGTTGTGCTCCGTGGTGGATCTGAACCCTAGGCTCCTGTGTGGAATTCTGCCTGCACTGTATGCACTCAGTGCTCTGTGGGTGGGATGATAAGGAATCATCCATGGTACTGTCTCAGGTGTGTCTCTGGCTTGGACTCACCCTCCAAACTCCTCCTCCAATCCTTCTCCACAATCTCTGCAACACAGGTCATGCTGGTAGAGTTGGTAGTGGACTTTTGCTGGCCAAGTTCTGTGAAAGTACTAATTTTCTCTCCCTGCTGTGACAAAATCTCTTCCTGATAGTGTGCTCTTTTTCCCTGACCTGCCATGCTGATTCCTTATTTACTTTATTTTCATACAGTTAATGCTATCTACCTAGCTCTGTACTTCTTTACCCCTCTTTCTTATTTATTTTTACAATGTCTATCAGTTCAGAATGAATTTAAAAAAATTATTTAAAGTCTCTTCTTTCTCTGAGTCTCAAGGAAGGTGTTATTTGTCTGCCTTCATCCTCTGATCTCAGCAAGAACTTTCTCAAAATCACTCTAATATGCCATGAACTTCTCATATGCAAGTTCAAACTGAAGCTGAAGAAAATTAGAACAAGTGTACGAGAGCCAAGGTATGACCTTGAGTATATCCCACCTGAGTTCTGAGACCACCTCCAAAATAGGTTTAATGAATTAGACACAAGTGATAGGAGAACAGATGAGTTTTGATGTGACATCAAAGATATCATTCATGAAGAAAGCAAAAGGTTATTAAAAAGACAGGAAGAAAAGACCAAATTACATGTCAAAAGTGACTCTGGAGTATGCCCTTGAACATCAAGCAGCTAAAGTAAAAGGAAGATATGATGATGGTACGGAACTAAACAGAAGATTTCAAAAGGCAGTTTGAGAAGACAAAAACAGATATTATAATGACATGTACAAAGAGCCAGAGACAGAAAACCAAAAGAGAAGAATACAGTCTGTGTTTCTCTAGCTTAAGGAATTGAAGAAAAAGTTCAAGTCTCGAGTAGCAATAGTGAAATATTCTACATGGAAAATATTAAATAATGCAGGAAACATCAAAAGAAGATGGAAGGAATAAACAGAGTCATTATACAAAAATAGTTGGTAGATGACCAACCATTTCAAGCAGCTGCATACAAAGAAGAACCAATGGTATTGAAGGATGAAGTAGAAGCTACCTTGAAGGACCTGATGAAACACAAGTCTCCAGGAATTGATGGAATACCAATAGAGATGTTTCAAGAAACAGATGCAGCACTGAAGGTGCTAGCATGTTTATGTCAACAGGTTTGGAAAACAGCTACTTGGCCAACTGACTGGAAGAGATCCATATTTGTGCCTATTCCCAAAAAAGGGGATCCAACTGAATGTAGAAACTATCAAACAATATCATTAATATCACATGTAAGCAAAATTTTACTAACGATCATTCAAAAGTGACTGCAGCAGTATATAGACAGGGAACTGCCAGAAAATTAAGCTGGATTCAGAAGAAGGTGGGGAACCAGGGACATCATTAATGATGTCAGATGGATATTAGCTGAAAGCAGAGAATATCAGAAAAATGTCTATCTATATTTTATTGACTATGCAAAGGCATGTGACTATGTGTATCATCACAGAATATGGATAACACTTTGAAAAATGGGAATACCAGAGCATCTAATTGTGCTCATAAGGAATCTATATGTGAACCAGGAGGCAGTTGTTCAAATAGAAAAAGGAAACACTGCTTGATTTAAAGTTGAGAAAGGTGTGCATAAGGGCTGTTTACTTTCACCATATCTCTTCAATTTATATGCTGACCAAATAATCTGAGAAGCTGGACTTTATCAGGAAGAATGTGGCATCAGGATTGGAGGAAGACTCATAAACAACCTGTGTTATGCAGATGACACAACTCTGCTTGCTGAAACTGAAAAGGATTTGAAACATTTACTGATGAAGATCAAAGAACATAGCCTTCAGTATGGATTGTGACTAAACCTCAACAAAACAAAAATCCTTACAACTGGGTCAGTATGCAACTTCATGATAAATGGAGAAAAGATTGAGGTTGTCCTTGATTTTGTTTTACTTGTTTCTACAATCAACACCCATGGAAGCAGCAGTCAAGAAATAGAAAGACGCATTGCTTTCGGAAAAGCTGTGGCAAAAGATCTTTTTAAAGTATTGAAAAGTAAAGATGTCACATTGAAGAAGAAAGTGCACCTGATTCATGCCATGGTATTTTCAGTCACATATAGTTGTAAAAGCTGGACATTGACCAAGGGAGACAGGAGAAGAATTGATGCTTTTGAATTATGGTGCTGGAGATGATTATTGAACATACCATGCTGCCAGAAGAACCAACAGATCTGTCCTAGAAGAAGTGCAACCAGGGTGCTCCTTGGAAGCAAGGATGGCTAGACTGTGTATTACATATTTTGGACATGTAGTCAGGAAGGATCAGTCCATGGAGAAGGACATCATGTTTGGGAGAATGGTAGGTTAATGAAAAAAAAAAAAAGGAAAACCCTCCATTAGATGGATTGACACAATGTCTGCAACAATGAGCTTAAACATAAATAAAATCATGCATCTGGCACAAAATTGCAGAGTATTTCGACCTGCTGTGCATAGGGTTGCTATGAGTTGGACTCGACTGGACGGTATCTAACAACAACAACAATATCCCAGGAAATGATAGCAAGACTTGACAAATGGTATTATATTAAAAATCTCCTGCACAGTAAAGGAAATAATCAATAGAGTAAAAAGAGAGCCAACAGAACAGGAGAAAATCCCAACAGGGGGTTCATATCTAGGATGTATAGAGAAGTTAAAAAAATTAAATACCAAAACCCCCAGAAATAATCCAATCAATAAGTGGGCAATTTAATTGAGCAGATGGTTCACCAAAGAAGAAGTGCAACTGGCCAATCAATATATGAAAGAATGTTCAATATCACTAGCCACCAGGGAAATGCAAATCAAAACTACGTTGAGATATGACTATCTTACTCCAGTCAGTATGGCTAGCATCAACAAAACAAATAACAAATATTGGCAAAGATGTGGAAAAAAAGGAATTCTTATATACTGCTGGTAGGAATGTTAGTTAATGTAGCCACAATGGAAATCAGTATGGAAGGTCTTCAAAAAAACTAAAAATAGAACTAACATATGACCAAGATATATTACTCCTAGGTATGTATCCAAAGGAATCTAAATCATCATATTATAGACACCTGTCCCTCCATGTTTATTGCAGCACTGTTCACAATAGCCAAGATATGGAATCAGTCCAAATGTCTATCAACAGATGAATGGATAAAGAAAATGTGGTATCTATACATAATGGAATTTTATTCAGCCATTAAGGAAGGAAAATGGATGGAATTGGAGATAATTGTTTTAAGTGTAGTAAGCCACACCATGCCTGAAGCCATAGCACCCTGGCATCTGATCCTGCCTGATCTTGGAAACTAAGCAGAGTTGGCCTGGTTAGTCCCTGGATGGGTGATTGCCTGGGAATACCAGGTGCAGCAGTCAAGGGAGAAGGACCTGGAAATCCACTTAATATGCCATTAAAAACTCTATGAATGGCAGAGATGCACTGACAATAGTGCAGGGCATGGTACAGTGTCAGGGAGTGTTTTATTTTGTTGTCCATAGGGTCATCATGAGTCAGGGTCTTTATGACTCAACAGCACCTAACAAGAAGCCACAACACAAAAAACAAATAATACATGTTTTCTTGCATATGTGGAAGCTGGATCAATTTTAGAAAGAAAAAGTATGTATATATATATATATATATGTGTGTGTGTGTGTGTGTGTGTGTGTGTGTGTGTGTGTATACACACACACACACACATCTATGTCAGATTGGAAAGTATGAGGGGATATATGCAGAGTGAGGGAGGAAGTAGTGGGAGGGTGTGGTAGTTAACAAGGAGGAGAGGTAATGAGTAAATATGCACAAAGTACATGATATAATTGTATAAAAATGCCATAATGAAATTCATTATATTTTACACTAAAATTTCTTTTCTTAATGAAAGTTATAGATTTTTTAAAAAATTCCTTATATGACAACTTCTACATAGTATTTGTCATGACCTCTATCATATATATATATATACACACACATACACACACACAAATATATACACATACCTATAAATACTAAATATTTGATGATTACAGCTGAGCCAAGTGGAGAAGTATGTATTGCATTGCCTTCTTGTAGCATTTTTTAGTCTTCACATTCATAATTGTCTCAATATTTTCCTTTGTATAATTTTGTTTAAAGATGATTTATCTCTTTGTTCCCTGCCAATCTAGTCAAACTCACAAACCAAAAAATCATCAGCTTCATTTCCTGTTTGTATTGTTTCAATGCTAGTGGAGGAAATGGCAACCTCCATGTTGGAATTTGAAGGAATGGCAATGAGTCTCTCTACTCTCTTACAAATGTCTGCCTTGTTTTACTTATTTCTACTTTGGGTTTTACTTTCAACACCTCCTTTCCTTCTATTAGTCATTCTGTCCTGATAACCTTCTTTGAAAAGGGATGGGTTGAGTTATCAGCCTGATCGTGGGACTAGATATTAGATATTGCTTCGTCCATGGCAGAGGTAGAGGTGACATGGAAAGGCTAGGAAAGGGGCTTGTAGTATCAGTAAAGCCAGATCTTTTACAATGTTCTGTATACACTTATTATAGCACCAAGGAAAGAAGAAAGCATTCATCAGATTTGAGGCAGTAACACTTATGCTCTCTTACCTCTAGGAATGCACGATCAATGGGTCTTGCTTTTAGAGGCCATTACTCTGAGTCTAGTCCCACTGTGAAGGTTTTTTCCCACAGGTGAACACAGATGATACATGCACACAGATCTGCCTCCATGCACAGAAAGGCACCTAGAGAGGAACAAAACTAGACCCAGTGGGGATTGATTTGAGCCTGCTGAGTAATAACTCAGGAAGCATCCTATTTTTTTCTCTCTCTAGCAGTATTATTCTGAGTAGTGAATGAGTAGAATGAAAAAAGCAAAAAGAGACTAACATTAACGTGGTCTTGCTTTCCTGGCATCTACCTGGCATTTTGGACATGTCAATGTTTAAACTGCAAGTGATGTATAGAAAAGACAATCAGAATTCCTTTGGTTTTGTTTGTTGGTTGAATATCTAACAAATATGAGAATACAACATCTCCTTGGTCAATATTGACATGATCACTTGGCAAAGGCTTAACTTCGTGCAGGTAATGCTTATAATGTTTCCCCTTGTTTAGCTTGGCTGTTAGCATATTAGTTAGTGAATGTCTGGATGAATCAGTGAATCTCAAGCTAGGAGTTCCAGACTCACTTGCTCTCTTTCATTTGCTTTCCTTCTAATCCCTCTGTCCATTTGATTGTGGTTCCAGCTGAATACAGCTTAATCTAGCACATGCAAGAGTGAGCAGTTGAGGAAACGAATATACATGTTTTTTAATCTTCACCACTAAGAATAGGCACATGGTACAATTTGCCTGAGACCAAGAAACCAGTGGGTAAGAATGTAAAAGTGGACCACCATTGTGATTTAGAGCAGTACAGATATGTATGAGGCATTTGATGCAGGATAAAAAGAGAGGGGAAATTTTGGGGACATGGGAAGGAAAGGTCTTTTCACGCTGGGACCTGCTCTGAGTCTTATCAGCTGAGAATTCTAGCACAATCAAAAGAAGAGATGGTGCTGTGGGAACTGCCTGCATAGAAACCAGTGCTTCCCTATAATCTCACTGAAGCAGATTATGGAGTATAATTAAAGTTAACAGACCTTCTTGTTGTTAGGTGCCATAGAGTCAAGTCTGAATCATAGCAACTCAATCTACAACAGAATAAAACTCTACCCAACACTTGCCATACCCGGCACTGTGCCAGCGTTTCTGTGCTATTCATAGGGTTTTCAATGGCTGATTGTTTCAGGAGTGGGCTGCCAGGTCCTTCTCCCATTTTTGCAGTGCTGAGGATCGGACCCAGGGCCTCAGAGTGCACAAAGTAGCACTCTACCACTTGAGCTAAACTCCAGCTACACAATTAAATTTAACAGACCTAGGCAGGATAAAAAGACAGAAGTTTGGGGGTATATGGGAAAGGACAGAAGCCCCTCACTCTGGAATCTGATGACATCCCCCACTGACTGAGAATCAACAGCTTTAACTCAAGAAATGTGCTCACAACCCCTCTGGATTGTCAGAACCTAACTAACAAGATCAGTAAAGGTTGCCTATGTGGAGACAATGCTCATCTTCCTGGGGCTCTTAAACAAGAGTATTGGAAACAAGAAATAGACTGTGCTTATTCAGGCCCTACATGTTGATGACTTTTGAGTTTAACATTTCTTTCATCCCTCTCCTATCCCCATCCCTAAACACAGTATCCCATGAAATCACCTTACAATTTAACTTACCCAGGAAATTCTTTAGGATAAGAGAAATAAGTAAACTAGCTCATGTTGCCTTTTCTTGTAGTAAATTTTTGACTCTACTTAATTTTTAAACTTTGTTTAATCCTTAATCCTAGTTTTAAAAAGACATGGAATCATATGTGTGTGTGTGTGTTGTTGTTGTTGTTGTTGTTGTTGTTGTTGTTGTTAGATGCCATCCAGTCATGTCTGACTCATAGTGACCCTAAATACAACAGAACAAAACACTCCCCAACACTGTGCCATGCCTGGCACTGTGTCAGTGCTTCTCTACTATTTATAAGGTTTTCAATGATGGATTGTTTCAAGACTGGGTTGCCAGGTCCTTCTCCCTAACCTGTAGCACCTGGTATTCCCAGGTGATCTCCCATCCAAGGACTAACCAGACCGACTCTGGTTAGCTTCTGAGGTTAGGCAGGATGGGATGCCAGAGTGCTATCACTGCAGACATATCTCCATTTTAAAGACACCCAGGTGTCCCTCTCTATATATGCCTGCCCTTCCCTCTGGAAGCATGTACTATCTCTCACTTTTTTTTTTTTTTTGGCAGTACTGGAAGACTGAACCCAGGGCCAGGTGCTTACATGCTTTGCAAGTGCTGTACAACTGAGCTATACCCCTAGCCCATTTTTTACTTTTTATTTTGAGACAAGTTCTCTTGAAATTACTCAGACTGGCTCTGGTCTCAAACTTGAGATCCTTCTGCCTCTGCTTTCTGAGTGCTGGGATTACAGATGTGATCCACCATGCCCAGCTTATCTCTCATCCTTTATCTAATAAACTTAAAACTTCTTCACTCTCTTACTGACTCATCCTAAAATTCTTTTTTGTGATAGAGCCAAGGACCCCTGGTGTCTCCCTTGAATGGAGGTCCCAAGAAAGGGAATTCCTCAGGGAAGGCAGTATCATTGTGGTAGAGCCCTCCTAAACCCTCTGACAGAGCTGTTCCTAATGGAAACCAGACTGCAGAAAGGGAGAATAGGGCTTTGATGAAACACATTATTTCACCAGAAGGCTCAATAATAGAAATGGGCTTCCTAAAGACATACAAGCCATGCCTGAATGCACCATAACTCAGCCCCTGAGGATGACTTGGCTCCCTTCGGGGGAGAGATCTAGGTATAAAACTTTAGCAAGTTTACTCATTAGAGTGGTGGCAAATGCCTGTGATGAGAGATGCCTACTGCAGGAACTAGCTCACCACACCCAGTCAAAAGATGGCAATGAAGAGGGAGGAAGCAGCTTCCATACAAGCCAGATAAGGAAAGAGAGAAACAAGAGCCATCTGGAGAGGAGAGGCAAGAATTTCAAAAGAAGTGAGCACAGACTCCCTGAGGTCTGAGGACAGGGAATGTTTGGGGTGGGTAGAGGAAGGTAAGAGGATCAGCATCACCCCCCTTGAGCAGGTGCAGATGGTATCAACTGGGGTAAGCACTGAAACCTAGCAGGGGCCAAGTAAAGCTGAGGTGTACTCCAGCACCCAAAGGAAACATAAGGCAAATTCCATCCTCGTCCACACCTTTCTTGGAAGTACCTGGAGCAGTACAATGAAGTCCTAGGATTCTGCAGGAGGACATTATCAACACTATGGATGTAGGGTCTGCCGGACTCTGACTTAGGATCCATCAGCCGGTGAGCTTAGGGGGCCAAGAGGACTGGATTTATACATCCGCATACACATAAGTAGGCTGGGGTTTAGCTCAGTTGGTAGAGTGTTTGCTCTGTGTACTTTAAGGCCCTGAGTTCAACCCAAAGCGTCAAATAAACAGGAGAAGGAGAAGGACCTGGCAGCCCTCTCCTGAAACAATCTCCCATTGAAAATCCTATGAATAGAGAAGCACTGACATAGTGCGGGCAGGGCACTGTGTTGAGGAGTGTTTCATTCTATTGTATGTAGGGTCACTGAGTCAGACCCAACTTGATGGCATCTAACAACAACAACATACACATAAGTAAATACATACAATATTAGATATATTTCACCTGCAGTGAAAACTCTAAGTTTATATGAGCTTCATCTAAAACAAAGGCTAATGCTTGACCTACAATTAAAATATAGATAATTGAGAAATAAAAATGCCTATATGCACATAAATATCTAATAGACTATTTTTCTTCTACAAATGAATCATGACAAGAGGAAACCAAATGCATGCATTTTTTAATGGAAAATGGTAATGATACTTCTTCTCTTGAGACACTCATTGAGTATGGGTCCAATGTTGTTTGTTTTCAGGTGTCATTGAGCTGGGTCCGACCCATAGCTACCCTATATACAGCAGAACAAAATACTCCCCGACACTGTGTCATGCCCTGCACTATGTCAGTGCTTCTCTGCTATTCATAGAATTTTCAATGACTTAGTGTTTTAGGATTGCTTTGGGAGTAGATTGCCACATCCTTCTCCCAATTTTGCAGTGCTGGGGATAGGACTCATGGCTTTAGAGAGCACCAAACAGCATTCTACCAACTGATCTAACCCCCAGCCCTCTCCCATAGCTCATAGTAAGTAACAATACTGAGATGGAGAATTGTGGCTTGGCATACCCAATTCTGCTATAAGTATTAGGTCCACCTAATAGCTCCCACCATATGGTGCTGGCAAAATAGCACTATTTCCATTTCGATGAATATACAAAGCAAACAAATGAACAAAACCACCCTGACAACATGCCAAATGCCTTAATAGCTGAGAATGCATTCATTTTAATCACATTTGGGTCACATACATGGACTCCCAGGGCTGGGACTTAGCTCAGTTGGTAGAGCGCCACTCTGCAGTTTCTGAGGTCCTGAGTTCAATACCCAGTACCACAAAAATGGGAGAAGTACATAGCAATCCATTCTTGAAGCAATCCTGAAAACAGTCAGCCATTGAAAACCCTATGAGGGTTGCTATGAGTTGGACACAACTCCAGGGCACCTAACAACAACATGGACTCCTGGGTTCTCATCCTGGCCACAGGCTTGGAGGTCTGAGAACTGCTAGTTGTTCCTATGGGGCTGCTTTCAGTCTGCTCTGCCACTGTGCAGGTACAAGCTGGGAGTCTGCCCCTTCTGCATGTGCTGCTGCTGCTCTGTAATTATGTGTGTCTTGAGAAAAGCTGGGAAGCTCAGGTGACAGCTTCCTCCTTCCCCTTTGGTGAGATAACCAATTCATTAAATCTAAACGTGAAGGGCATTTTACTATGAAGAGTCAGATCTGAAGATTTACTCATCCATTTTTCATCTGCTTCCCCTCCTGCTTATTCCTTTGTATTCACTAATGGCCTTTCTCTACATTACATAATCCTGTCATGGGTATAAAAATATCATTCCAAGGCTGCTCATTCGGCTTAAATCATTCAGCCGTTATTGGTGACAGGGCGGGTGTATGAACCAAACTGGGGGCAGGAGGACAGCTGTCCCCCTCTCTACTCATTGTCACTGAGCTAAGAAATGCTGGGATTTTAATAAGATCATAAAGTAGAGTGGCATGGCCTAGTATGATACGTAGTTTTCATTAGCATTCAGAATGCCTGGGATAATAAATTAGAGCAATTGAGCAGAAATGGGCAATCTGATTATTCAACATTTTTCAACACCAGCACAAGCAGCTGGACCCGGAGCAGTTCTGCTGACTTTTCCCCATACAATCAAGCTGACAGGGCACAGGTGAATGCACAGCAATCATTTTCTCCCACCCAGACTTGGGGAGTAAGAGCCTTGAACAGTGTCTTGCATGCTTGGTGAGTATGAATTGATGATTGGGAAGAGGAAGCCTTCATAGATCTTTGTAGCAGAGGTGCCAAAGTTTGCCTCCTGACTTTGATTGCTACAGGACCTTGCTTACGAGAGTACTTGGTGCAAAGTAACACAACGGGGGCTGCTATGCATACAGCAATTTACATGATGGTCCAGGGGCTATCAGTCAACTTGGCTTTTCTTAGAACCTATGACAGTGTGAGACTAGCCTCTAACTTTTTCACTCTGGATAAGTAGCCAACTTTTCCAGAACGAATATCAAATTGTTATTACACACACATCATCATCATCTCATCTATGAATTGATTGTATAGGGAAATATCATAAGGAATCAGGAATCATAGAATTTCATATTTGACACAGGATCATTTGAAGTACTATAAAATGTTTACTGTTCTTTTGTACTTTCTGCTTCTTTTATTGGTATTCCCCTAAAAATAATTTTAAACTTCTTTTTTTTTTTTTTGCGGTACTGAGGGTTGAACTCAGGGCCTTGCGCCTGCATGCTTTGCAAGTGCTGGACCACTGAGCTGCGCCCCCCCAGTCCATTTTTTTTTTTTTTTTTACTTTTTGAGACAGGGTCTCGCTAAATTACACAGACTGTCTCTGGTCTGGAACTTGCGATCCTCCTGCCTCCTGCTCCCAAGCCGCTGGGATTACAGGTGTGCGCCACTGTGCCCGGCTAAAAATAATTTTAAACTTTTTGTGAATGAGGAAGTTCAACAAAATTGATCAATGTAGAATAGTTTACTCAGATATTTTCATGAGTGTCTTTGAGGAAGTTTGATTTTTAGGTTCAGACCACAAAAGAGCTTTGTGAGTGCCTGATATGCATAGTTCTGTTTTGACATGTAGTTTCTTTCACACCATAAAGTGTTGTAGTAAGAGTGGGCATGTGATATCATGTAGTTCTACTACTTTTGAACAGAAGGCCTTTAGGTTTTCTTGATTAGTTATATCCTTAGTTCTGAACACTGGGCCTCACCTGCTAGTGTCATGGGGGGGGGTTCTTGTACTTTACAATAAATAACAAGAACTCCAAGGTAGTTGGTGCTAAAATTAATTCTAATGTCACACCTTTGAAAACTCCCCAATTCAACAACAGAGACTTTATATATTGATGTACAATGGAAGATTTTCAGAAGTTAGTATCTCAGTCTTGAGACAGTGATCATGTCCATGAACTTGGAAATACTCTTCACATATTCATATTTGAATAGCTATATGGCATTGTTACCATATCAGAATGCACCCATCTTGTATTTTGTAACATTTACTTCCTATTTTTCTCCACTTTTTCTTAATTTAGCTGATTCTCCTTCCTTTTACTCTCAGTTCTTTAGCCAACAACCTAAAGAGGGTCCCAGAAGGTATGTACAGGAGTTGAATAAACAAGTAACCTACAAAGAACCTTCGGAAGCAGGCTTGGGTGTGACAAGCTTTGAGACTCCTGCCTAAGGCTGCAATACAGGAAGAAATTTGCAAGGCCACAGCAAGGATGGCTTATTTGGGGATATTAAAGAGGTGTATTCTGAAGTTTAAAGTCAAGTTCTAATCTCAACTTGGACACTGGCAGCAGTGCAAATCTTGACTAAATTGACTTTTGAGCATTAATTTCCTTATTTATAAAATAGGGATAATACTTCAGTCACAATGTAGGGATACTGTGAGGATTAATTATGTTTGAAGCACTTAAAGCTGGCCAGGGTACAGAATTCAGACCTCTTCTGTATTTACAATCACTCCCTTGGTGACTTCATGTGGTCTCAGGACTTTAAGTATCATCCATATGCTGGTGAGGGGCTCGTGGTGTTTAGCTCCAGGTAGAGCAGTGCTCCACACTCTCTAAGGATCCTATTCAAGCACTGCATAAATGGGAGGAGGATGTGGCAATCCACTCCTGAAGCAATCCCCAAACAATAAGCCATTGAAAACTCTATGAGGGTCACTATGGGATGGACTGACTCAATGGCACCTAACAACAACAACAACAGCATATGTTGTAGACTCTCCGATATATATCTCTAATCAACTTTTTACTCTGAACTCTAGCCATGAATATCAACCTATCACCTATCAACTGGACTCTCCTCTGAGATGTCTAACATGCATCTAAATAACCTATCCCAATCTGAGTTCCGCATCTCCAGGCCTCATCATCCTTTCCCGAAAGCCCACCTTACCATTCCTCAGGCCAAAATCCTTGGAGGCATCCGTGACTCCCCTCTTTCTCTCAAACTCCAGGTACAGGTAGTCCTTTGGGGTCTACTTTCAAAACAACTGCAGATTCCATTCATTTCTCACTAACAATCCTCTGCTAGCAATCCTCTCACTAACAATCAGCTCGACACAGTTGGCACTTAGAGAATATTTCACCCAACGACAAAAGAGTGCTCTTGCTTTTTAATCACTGCTGAAACATGTACTGAGATAGACCAATCCAAACCCCATTCAACCCTTCATACCCACTTCCACTTGTTCCTCCTTATCCACTGTCCATCTACAGCTGTACTCCCCAGGCATTCAATCTCATCAGATCTCTGAAGCTAAGCAGAGATGAGCCTGATTAGTCCTTGGATGGGAGACTGCCTGGGAACACCAGGTGCTGTAGACTAGGGAGAAGGACCTGGCAGCCCACTCCTGAAACAATCAGCCATTAAAAACCCTATGAATAGCAGAGAAGCACTGACATAGCACCAGGCCTGGCACAGTATCAGGTAGTGTTTAATCAGTTGTACATAGGGTCACTATGGGTCCACCCAACTTGAGGGCACCTAACAACATCATCCACTATCTACCATGCTTTTTGTCTCAATACCTGCACAAAAGCTGGTGAGAGCTATGTCAGAGATCAGCAGATTGTTTTCGGTAAAGAACTAGATATTAAATATTTGAAGCTTTGAAGAATAAATGGTCTCTGTTGCAACGAAGCAACTCTAACCTTGTGGTGTGGTAGCAAGTGTGGATCATACAAAAGTGGTCACGCATAGGGTGTTTCAATAAAACTTTCTTTACAGACACAGTTTGCATGCCATGTGCCAGCACATGAACTACAACTAGAATATAGTTCCACTGGGATTCAGTCAAGACATAGCATTGGCTAGACATGGAAGGGAGTGAAGAGAGAAGGGTGGAGTGTTTATTCCCCAGGCTCCTACAGGGTCTCTGCAGCCTGCTGTGTCCCTCAGCTCTTGGCAGGTCCACTCTATGTAGCACTTGCTGTCTTTGGGTCTCAGTAACTACTTTGTGTTGCACTCCTTCAGGCCTAAGGATCAGAACAGTGAATGCTCCATTTCCTATGGCTACCTGACATCCTGCCTGTAGGTTTGTAATTGTTGTTGTTCAGTGCCATGGAGTTGCTATCTGATTCATAGCTATCCAACGTACAATAGGCAAAACACTATTGTCAGTGCTTCTCTGATATTCATAGGGTTGTCAATGGCTGATTGTTTTTTGGGAGTGGGTTGCCAGGTCCTTTTCCCAAGCCTACAGTACCTGGTGTTTCCTGGTGGTCTCTCATCCAATTACTAATCAGGCCCGACATTGCTTAGCTTCCAAACTCTGATGGGAACGGGTGCCATGGTGCTATGGCTGCAGGCAGATTTGTAATAGCCCCCTGCTAACCTGTTCTAATTCCACTAGTCAGCATGTCCCTGTGGCTGCTGAGCTGCTGACTGATACACTTGGATGACAGCATTGGCCCTATGCCTCCCCTACCTCGCTTATCTCATCTTATTTGGCACAGCAGCTAGAACGATTCTGCTAAAGCTGGTAACTTCAGGTCCCACTACTCACTGGCTCCAAGTCCAAGGGGCTGCCCATTTTTCTCAGAGCAAATGGCAAAGTTCTTACAATGGCCTGGAAGACTTCACTGTGTGTCCTGCGTGACCCACCATGCCTCCATTTCTCTGTTATGCCCCCTTTCCCTTCCTGTTACCAGAACACATCTGGCTTGCCTCTGCCTCAAGGCCCTGGTCCTGGCTATGCTTCCAGCTGGAAATCACCTCCCACACATGCTCAGTGCTTCTTCCCTACCAGTTGCCTTATTTCTTCATGTTTGCTCAAAAGTCAGTAAGTCTGCTCCCTTTAAAATGGCATAGTTCCCTTCTCCATTCCAGATCTGACCTTCCTAGTAGAGGAATGTGTTATTTTATATAACACAGGTCTAGTACCCTTTATTCAAAATGCCTGGCACCAGAAAGATTCCAGCTTTCAGATTTTGGAACATTTGTATTTATACAATGAGATTTTTTTGGGAATAGGGCCCAAGTTTAAGTCATAAAATTCATTTATGTTTCTTAAACAAATAGTCATAAAGTAACTCCATACAATACTTGTAGTGTACCTGGATTTTGACTGTGGCCTGTCACATGAGGTCAGGTGTGGAAATTGCCATTTATAGTACTGGGTGCTCAAAAAGTTTTGAATTTCGGAGTACTTTAAGATTTTGGGTTTTTGGACTAGGGATGCTCAGCCTGTGCTTATTGTTCTCTGATGTGCTGTATAGTTTATTTATTGTTTATTCTCTTGCTCCCCACTACAACATAAGCTCCATGATGACAAAGATTTTGTCTCCTGTGTGCACTCCTATATTTTCAGTGGCTGACACCTGCCCTAGCAGAGTGGTGCAGTGCATCCTGAGTGAACATCACATAGTTATTTGTATGAAGCCCTCTGGATTTACAGTTGGGAAGCCAGGTCTGAAATCATGTTTGGGCATCATTTTGCCTTCATATCTTTCCTCCCTCTTTCCCTTTTTTCCTCTGGTAGCCCTTGAAATAAGTGTTTATATAACTGCCCAGGAAAATTAATAGAAATTTAAATTTTAAAAAATACCAAGCACTATTCTCAATTTCCAAGCTGATTTTAATATTGAATGTTCCTTTTCAATAATTGTTCACATGCAGATACAATCTAAAATTTAAAAACAAAGTAGGTACTACTTTTTGTATTTTAGTTTTGGCTTAATTTTTACACAATAAAAATTCAAGGTATTTTTCACCCTGATCAGACATACATACTTGTGGAAAAGTAAAGCAACAGCACATAATATATAAAAAATAAGAAATAGTAGTATCTTACTATCTGAGATAACATCATGGGCATTCTGATAATTGTCCTTATTTGCATCTCTTAGGTATCTGTGTCTGCCTCTCTGTATTTAACAGAAAAAACACTCCATGATAATTCTGTTTTTATTAATGCATCTATTTAAAAATAAATAGCAATGCAGCTTATCTAACCAGGGTTTCAATCTGGCAAATAAAATTTACTTTACCATAACTTTCTTTAGATTGTTTCATTTTTCAGGTTGAGAGTCCAATATTTCTTTGTTTTTTCTATAAAGGAAGCAGTGTGCTAAGGTGCAATCTCCTTCAAAGTTGAGTATTTACAAATGATTTTAAAGTAAAATAAAATTATTCTAAACCCTGAACGCTGACTTAGTTATTTTGTCAAAATGTTATTTAATATTTATTAACCTATAACTGAATATATTTCATATGCTTATAACTCTCATGTAAACCCAGAACAAGTTTACAAATTAAATATAAAAACAACACTGCAAAATCAATAAAAGTTAAAACAACATTAATTTAATATGATGCATGATGCTATTTGGATGAAACTAAATTTTGAATATTTGGTTTAATGATTGAATAATGCAGCTTCAAGTTTAGGCCTATATTTAATCTTTCCCAATATTTTTGCTTCACTAGTACAGAAAATGTTAATTTGTGGTTGTGTTTAACAAATTAGTATTTATAACTAACATTAACTAGTTCAAGTTAATCAGACCATATACTTAATCAAAACTGCCATTCATCAATTCATGACTGCAAATTTTAATGACATTTCATTTTGTAATGTTATCTTATTCAGTCAAACACTGGTAATCTCAGCATTGCTACATCATTGAAATCTACTTATAAACAGTCCATTTTTGCCAGGATTAGCAATAGAATTAGTTGCCATTTCATAATAACAGTTACCTTACTGTCACTGTATCAATACACAAGAGATGAGCACACACTATCAGTTGACTACCTGCCTATGGTCACAATGACTCTCATATGGCTTTAGTGTGTGAGGTGGCAGAGCAGGGGTTGGCTCCACTTAATCCTTTTCTTTACTGAAATCTGAGTAAGACACTAATTTGTCAAGGTGTTTTGTGACACTTTTTTGTTTATCACTTGGCAGGCATATGCTCATAAAAAAACTTGAACTTTCAAGAAATATGATAATCACATAGTTAAATTTGGCTGTAAGTCCAAAGTGATGAAGAAGTTGCTTCTACTTTTCATGCAGATGATTTTGTAGTTAGTTGCAGCAATAATCAAATTTTCTTAGCGCTCTCCCTTGCCCAGGTGAATAAGAGTTCTGTGCTCCAAATTGAAAACACAGATAAAATAGGTTTTAGAATCCAGTTGGTCCTGGGTTCAAATGATAGCTATACAACTTTATAAGCTATGTAAACCTAGGAAATTTATTTAAACTCTCTGCTATAACTTTGATTTGAAATGTCTCCCAAAGGTCTATGTGTTTAAAGCATGGGCGCCAGTATGGAAGTATTGGGAGATGGTGGAGCCTTTAGGTGGTGGGGCTTAGTAGAAGGTCTCAGATCATTTGGAACATGGCCTCAAAGGGGATTGTGGGACCCTAGCCCTTTCCTCTTTCATTTCCCTGCCATGAGGTGAGCAGTTTTGCCCAGCCACATGATCCGGCCAGGATGTGCTGCCTCACCAAAAGCATGAGGGCCAAACAATCATGGACCAGTACCTCCAAAAATGTGAGCTAAAGAAAAATTTTACTTTATAAGTTGCTTATCTCAGAGATACTTATTACAGTGATGGAAAGGTGACACTTTCGGAACCTCAATTTCCTTATTTGTTCAGATGAGAAGATCAACATTGCAGGGTTGTGGGTAGGAGTTAATGAATTGATCCTAGCCAAGCACCAGACAAGATCTGTGCACAACCAAACTTCCAGTCCCATTAAAACAGTACAGCTGGTGGCATCTGTAGGGCCAGGAAAAAACCTCCACAGTGTCAACAGTTCATTTACTGAAATCCTAATCATGCAGCAGAGTGGGTGATTATAGACTTAATCACCAGCTGAATATTAAGACCCAGTTTTACAACCACAACATTACAGAACTCTCCAATAAGCAAGGAGATAATCTTTTTGCATATGACAGTCTTTGATCCAACAGAAGCATTTTTCTTTTCTAAGGTTAAGTCCCAAACTCAGTCCAGAGACAGCAGGTCAGTTAAATACTCATTTGAATTAGTTGTACCACTGGTAAGGAGCCGTGTTCAGGGTGGAGGAGGATAGAAGGCAATTACAAAGCACTTTTGGATAATTGAGTGGCCAAATACATGCTGTGAATACCTGTCTATATCTGAAGATACTATAAAGAACTAGGGTTGATTGTGTTAGCCTCTAAGTAGAAACAAGCTTTTAAGTCATTTAGCAGATATTTATTTAGACCTATTTTAAAAATTATTATTATTACAGGCACTTTGAACTCTATTTAAAGAAGGGGATGTTGGGATACTAGAAAAGGACATACACAGACTCATGAACACAGTACGGTATGTGACAAGCTATATCCCTGATATCTACTAATTGTGGTGAAGGCATTGCAAATTGTTCTACACATGGATGGAAAATAAATCTTTACAGATAAGGTAAGCTTTTATTTATGTTTCTTTTTCTCCTTTAAAAAATTTTTTTGTGCAGCATTTAGGGGTTGAACCCAGGGCCTTGCACATACTTTGCAAGTGCTGTACCACTGGGCTGCACCTCCAGCCCATTTTTCACTTTGGGTCTTGCTAAGTTACACAGGCTGCCTCTGGTTTCGAACTTGCCATCCTCCAGCCTTCGCCTCCAGATTTGCTGGTATTAAAAATGTGCAACCACTGTGCCTGGGCTCCTATATACTTTTTTTTTGAAGCACAGTGAACTTGCTGCTGTCTCAGTTCACTTGCCTTTTTGCTAGAGTCAAAAGCCAGGTGCATAATTACCTTCAGGTGGCATCCAGGAAGATGCCCAGTAAGATTTACATGTAGATGGGCAATGGTGCTACAAAAAGTACAGTACTCTGGGCCTAACACTGAGCCAAGAAAGAAGCCATTGTCCTACCAGCAGGGTAACCGGAAGTTTGCTCTTATCCTACAGTGCGTACTTCCGGAATCCATGGCTGAGGTGAGCTGGCTAAAGAAATGAAGTGTCTAGTTTGCAGATTAGAAAAATAAATAAATAAATAAAGGAAGGGCAACAGGGCTGAGTATAAATTGCCAGGGGAGGCTGGAAAAGAACTGACACCAGCTGTATCATCCTAGTACTAACAAGGGCCTCAGAGCTTGGCTCCGAATGGCCACAGTGTGCTCTAAGCCAGGGATCAGATCCAGCGCCAGAGCAAAGAAATAGTCCTGTGGGTTCCTGATGGAGCCACGGCCACCTACCATCATTATTCTCATTATCTCTTCTTCCACGAGGCCACCTGGCTACTGCCAAGCTTTTCTCAGCTGACACCGATGACCGTGTTTACTCAAAGTCCTTGCCGTCCCCCCACGGAGCTGGGTAGGGCTTTGGCACTTTATAACTTTCTGTTCAACAGCTGGCAGCTACAAATTAACTTTTTGACTTCATTAGGCTAATATGCGGAATTATCCCTAATTTGGAGCACCTGAAGCGCTCCCCTCCAGCCACCTTCTCTTATCAATCAGCAGCTGAGGAGCGGAGCTGGGGAGCAGCAGATGGAGCAGCAGGCGGGCCAGGGCACAGCTCTAAGGTTGTCTTTCCATTCCCACTCGGTGCCTGGACTTGGACTGTTCCAACCAACACATTCCTTCTCTGCACGCAGGGCAGTGTGAGTATAAGATACCCCTGCAAGGGTGAAAATGACCAGAAAGGCCAGTCGTGCATTGGCTGGTGGCCATGGGCAATTTCCATCCTCGACGGTCTAATTCAGAGTCACCCTCCAGCCCTGCAACCTTTGATTTCCTTCCTGCTTTTTCTAGGAAGTTAGGGTAGGTGAGACTGCATACCTTTTCAGCCCTCCTCCTCTTCCCAGAGGGTCCAAAGCGTTGACTTCACTCAATCAGTAGGAAATGGAAAAACAAAGTTGTGTCTGCCCTGGCAGAATCACATCTACCTCTACTGATAGGGGTGATGGGTCAGTTCCCTTCCAGCTGATATGCTTTGTTGTTGTTAGGTATTGTTAAGTGGGTTCCAACTCATAGCCACCCTCATAAGGTTTTCAATGGCTGTTTGGGGATTGCTTCCAGAATGGATTGCTTCATCCTCCTATTTTTCCAGTGCTGGGGATTGAACCCAGGTCCTCAGAGAGTGCACAGGAGCACTCTACCCACTGAACTAAATATTCTTAAGCCCCACCAAATAGTTCAACACACTCTCGGAAGTTGCACAAAAATCTTCACATGATCCTGTCAGGCTCAAGCGCCAATTTTCTTCCTAGCATGTTTCTCTAGAGAGCACTGAAGGAAAACTAGCCCCAACACAACTCTTCAAATCTCTTGTGGTCCATGATGCACTGATCTTTGCTGTTTTAGTTGGATAAAACTCTTTTTATCATAGGCTCCTCCTGGAATCTACTCCCTCTCTGAAAACTTGACCTGGAAAATGAGGCTGGGGAGCTGAGAAAGGCAGATAAAAAAGATTTGCTAGAACAAAGAAGCCCTAACACTCCTATCTTAAATCTTATAAGGGTTGCTGTTGTTGTTGTTAGGTGCCATCAAGTCGAGTCCGACTCATAGCTACCCTATGTACAGCAGATCAAAATACTTGCCGATTCTGTGCCAGGCAAACTATCTTATTTATGTTTAAGCCCATTGTTGCAGACACTGTGTCAATCCATCTAGTGGAGGGTTTTCCTTTTTTATGTAGACCTGCCACTCTCCCAAACATGATGTCCTTCTCCAGGGATTGATCTCTCCTGACTACATGTCTGAAATATGTAAGACGCAGTCTGGCCATTTTTGCTTCCAAGGAGCACTCTGGTTGCACTTCTTCTAGGACAGATTTGTTGGTTCTTTTGGCAATCCATGGTATATTCAATAGATGTCTCCAGCACCACAATTCAAAAGCATCAATTCTTTTTCTGACTCTCCTGTTCAAGGTACAGCTTTCATGATGCCACTGAAAATACCATGGCATGAGTCAGACACACCTTTGTCTTCAATGTGACATCTTTGCTTTTCAATACTCTAAAGAGATCTTTTGCCACAGCTTTTCCTAGAGAAATGTGTCTTTTGATTTCATGGCTGCTGCTTCCACAGGTGTTGATTATAGAGCAAAGCAAAATCTTGGACAACCTCAAACTTTTCTCCATTTATTGTGAAGTTGCGTGCTGACCTAGACATAAGGATTTTTGTTTTGTTGATGTTTAGTCGTAACCCATATTGAGGGCTATGATCTTTGATCTTCAACAGTAAATGTTTTAAATCCTTTTCACTTTCAACAAGCAGAGTTGTGTCATCTGCATAACGCAGGTTGTTAATGAGTCTTCCTCCAATCTTGATGCCACGTTCTTCCTCGTAAAGTCCAGCTTCTCGGATGATTTGCTCAGCATATAAATTGAAGAGATAGGGTGAAAGTATACAGCCCTGACGCACACCTTTCTCAACTTCAAACCACTCAGTGTTTCCTTGTTCTATTTGAATAGCTGCCTCCTGGTTCATGTACAGATTTCTCATGAGCACAATTAGGTGTTCTGGTATTCCCATTTTCTGAAGTGTTATACATAATTTGTTATGACCCATACAATCAAATGCTTTTGCATAGTCAATAAAACATAGATAGACATCTTTTTGATATTCTCTGCTTTCAGCTAATATTCACCTGACATCAGCAATCATGTCCCTGGTTCCCCTCCCTCTTCTGAATCCCGCTTGATTTTCTGGTAATTCCGTATCTATATACTGCTGCAGTCACTTCTGAATGATCTTTAGTAGAATTTTGCTGGTGTGCAATATTAATGATATTGTCCGATAGTTTGCACATTCAGTTGGAGCCCCTTTTTTAGGAATAGGCACAAATATGGATCTCTTCCAATCAGTTGGCCAAGTAGCTGTTTTCCAAATCTGTTGGCATAAACATGCTAACACCTCCAGTGCTGCATCTGTTTGTTGAAACATCTCTATTGGTATCCCATCAATTCCTGGAGCCTTGTGTTCCGCCAGTTCTTTCAAGGCAGCTTCCACTTCGTCCTTCAACACCATTGGTTCCTCTTCATATGCAACCTCTTGGAATGGTTTGTCATCTACCAATTCTTTCTTGTATAATGACACTGTGTATTCTTCCCATCTTCTTTTGATGTTTCCTGCATCATTTAATATTTTCCCTGTAGAATCTTTCACTACTGCCACTCGAGGCTTGACTTTTTTCTTCACTTTCTTAAGCTTGAGAAACACAGAGCGTGTTCTTCCCTTTTGATTTTCTGCCTCCAGCTCCTTGCACATGTTATTCTAATGTTTGTTTTTGGCTTCTTGAGCTGCCTTCTGAAATCTTCTGTTTAGTTCCTTAACTTCCTCATGTCTTCCTTTTGCTTTAGCTGCTGGATGTTCGAGGGTAAGGTCCAGTGTCTCTTTTGACATGTAATTTGGTCTTTTCTTTTTTTCTTGTCTTTTTAAGAACTTTTTGCTTCCTTCTTGAATGATATCTTTTATGTCATGCCACAACTCTTCTGGTCTCCTGTCATTTGTGTCTAACGCATTAAACCTATTTTTGAGGTGGTCTCTGAATGCAGGTGGGATATACTCAAGGTTATACCACGGTTTTTGAATAATTGTCCTAATTTTCTTCAGCTTCAGTTTGAACTTGCATATGAGAAGTTGATGGTCTGATCCACAGTCAGCACCTGGCCTTGTTTTGACATTTTGTACAGAGCTTTTCCATTGTCTCTTTGCCCATACATAGTCAATTTGATTCCTGTATGTTCCATCTGGTGAAGTCCATGTGTATAGTCTCCGTTTATGATATTGAAAAAATGTATTTGTAATGAAAAGGTCATTGGTCTGACAAAATTCTATCATGCGATCTCCAGCTTCATTTCTGTCACCAAGACCATATTGTCCAACTACTGGGCCTTCTTCTTTGTTTCCAACCTTTGAGTTCCAGTCACCAGTGATTATCAGTATGTCTTGATTGCATGTTTGATCTATTTCAGATTGCAGAAGCTGATAGAAATCTTCCCTTTCTTCATCTGTGGCCTTAGTGGTGGGTGCACAAACCTGAACAATAGTCATACTAACTGGTCTTCCTTGTAGGCGTATGGATATTATTCTATCACTGACATCAGTGTATTTCATGACAGATCTTGAAATGTCTTTTTTGATGATGAATGCAACCCCATTCTGTTGAGTTTATCATTCCCAGCATAGTAGACCACATGATTCTCTGACTCAAAATGGCCTATGCTGGTCCATTTTAGCTCACTGATGCCTAGAATGTCAATGTTTATACCTCCATTTCTCTTTTAACGATTTCTAATTTGCCTAGATTCATACTATGTACATTCCATGTTCCAATTATTAATGGATGTTTACAGTTGTTTCTCCTCATTTTGAGTCATGCCACATCAGCAAGTTGAGCACCCTGGGGTTTTACTCCATTTCCCTCATCATGGTAGACTCTACATGGAGGAGGCAACTCTTCTCCAGTAGTCTTTTGAGTACCTTCCAACCTGGGGGCCTCATTTTCTGGCACTATATCTGACAGTATTTCTTTGCTATCCATAGGGTTTTCAATGGCTAGTTGTTTCGGGAGTGGCTCACCAGGTCCTACTCCCTAGTCTGTCTTAGTCTGGAAGCTCAGCTGAAAACCTGTCCAACATGGGTAACCTTACTCATGTCTGAGGTTACAGTGGCAGAGCTCTCAGCCTCATTGCAACACGCAAGCCCCCACGGCAAACTGACAGACGTGTGGGGGCTCTGATGGTAAAATAATTAATACAAGGTTGCATATATAGCACAAGAAAAAGAGAAGGAGAATAGAAAGAGGGAAGAGAGTAAAACAAGAAAGGAAGAAAAAAAATTAAAAAATAAACCTCACGCATGCACGCTCCCACCCATGTATAAAATCGCTTACAGTCAGGTGCGGTGGTATACACCTGCATTCCCAGCAGCTTGGGTGGAGGCAGGAGGATCGCAAGCCCAAGATCACAGGCAGCCTGCACAACCCAGTGAGACCCTGTGTCAAAAAGTAAAAAAATATGGGCTGGGGGCGCAGCGCGGTGGTCCAGCACCTACAAAGCAAGTAGGCGCAAGACCCTGGTTTCAAACCCCTGAACAAAACAACAAAAACAACAACAAAAAACCAAACCAAACCAAAACAAAACAAAAACCCCAAGAAACAATAAACAAAATCAAAACAAAAACAAAAACAAAACCATGCATACATGCTCGCACACACATATAAAACACTTCTAGTCAGGTGTGGTGGTGCACACCTGCAATCCCAGCGGCTTGAGGGGGTGCAGACAGGAGGACCACAAGCCCGAGATCAGAGGCAGTTTGTGCAACCCAGCAAGCCCCTGTCTCAAAAAGTAAAAAATATGGGCTGGGGGCACAGCGCAGTGGTCCAGCACCTACAAAGCAGGCAGGCGGAAGACCCTGGATTCAAATCCTCATACAAAAAAAAAAAAAAAAGAAAAGAAAAGAAAAAAGAAAAGAAAACCCTCGTATGTTCTTGTAGGTGCGCTGTGGGCACCCTGCTCCACCGGGTGAAGTTGATACTGCAGGAAGCAGTGTTCCCTCCAGAACTCAGGATGGCAGTGTTTTCACACAATCTGCAGGAGCAGTCTGTCTTAGTCTATAGAGATTTTGCCGATTACATAGAAAATGGCAGACTGCCCCACAATGACCAAAGAGATGGTTCCAGGAAATATTCTGTGTCTATTGTATTGTTTGAGAAGCATTGGAGCCTAGTTACAATTTATAAAAGCAATTCAGATGCACTTTGTACATGGAACAGAAGTGGAAATAGCTTCTGAAGAGACAGAATTGGAACATACAAGGTGAACACTGTTACCAGAACCTTAAATTGGATGTTGGTTGATTTTTACTCCCACTAGATATTTTTTTCTCAGTAAGTTTTATTTCTAGAGTTTATAGCCCAGGCAACCATATGCACTCATTTTCCTGGGACAATCCTTATTTTCATTTGTTGTCATGACATAATTTTCAATAGAGTCTTCTACATTCAAAAACCTTCCCATTAGGACAGTAAGTTATGAGGTAGAGCTGTTTGCAGTTAACTCCCAAATCACCATTTGTCACATCTGCCAACCTTAAGATGAGACAGATTGACCAGCTGCTTTTTGAGAATTTATATTAATGATATGAGTGAAAAAGGTTTTCATGTCTTATTTGCTCTATTTCTTTTTCCTCTTATTGGAGCAAAAGGTGATGGAGATGCAGATTGTTGGAAGGTGTGTGGATCTGGAGGGATACAGGTTTAGGTTTTAATGCCCCCTCTGATTCTTAGTTTAGCCTTGGTCACATCAGTTGACCTCTTCCTTCTCATGTTTTCATCTAAAAAATGAGGCTAATGGTACCTTTCTTGAAGGTCATTGGAAGGATTATAAAAGACAACATGGAACCTGGCTTGGTGGCCAGAAGTGAAAGCAAGAGCCACCACAATAACTTTGGGTGCCATAGGAGCCCTAGGTATAGGTGAACTGGCTCAGCAGTGGCAGAGAAAAAAGCATTGGATTGGGGGCAGATCTCAGGTGGAGCTTTTCCTCTGAAAGAAAATACATAGGACAACCAAGCTTCTTTCCTCTCCTGAGGACTTACCATGATTATAGTTTCTTTCTTTTAATGGCAAAATGAAACAATGTTTATAAAAACTTAATAAATGATAAAGTTTATGTGGGCTTTAAGAATCATTTCCAACGTACCCTACGGTGTTGTTTTGGGGGACATTCCTGTACCTCAAGAACAGATTATCAATATTGTACTCTATGCTCTGCAAATTGTGCTAATCCTGGAAATGAGGGTCTTGGTGTCTAAAGCCCTAAGATCTTCCAGGACAAATTGTGGGTTGAAGCAATGGGTTAAGGCAAACCAGTCATAAATGGAAGAAAGAAGTTGCTCACAGCCCAGAGTCGGACCCTCAGGACCCACTCACTCTGAGACTGACATGATGAATTGCTTGACCAAGAACCCCCTTATTCCTGACAAAAAGTCCCCAAGTTTGAGGTAGAAAGAAACCCTTCATCTCAACAGAAATTGGCTATGCTCCCAGTCTCTGCGAATGAACTAAGGCTTGGATCAAGTCAAACATGGTGACCCCATTCCTCATTGTTCTAGGAGCTAGCTTGTGCTTTGATTCTGGCCAATGAGACATAAATCAAAGAAGGAAGATGGGTGGGAGCCTTTCCAGGATAAAAAGAAAAACTCTGTCTTTCTTCTCATCCTTGCCTCCCACCTTGGCTTCATCATGGAAGGAGTTTGGTAACCGTATTGCAATCAAAAGGGGCTAGGGTTTATCTCAGTTGCTAGAGTGCTGCCATGTACTCTGAGGACCTGGGTTCAAGCCCCAGTACCACAAAAACAGGAGAGGGACATGGTGATCCACTCCCAAAGCAATCCCAAAAACAATCAGCCAGTGAAAACTCTGAGGGTCGATATGAGTCAGACCCAACTCAACGGCACCTACCAACAACATTGCAGTCAAAAGACCAGACCATGAGGATGAAGAGAATGATGAAGATGGTCCCAATGATGGTTCTGAGCTATAATGATAGACAACCAGGGGTGTGCATCACTGGTCCACTTAAAGGAGATAACACATGAATATGTATGGTTTGTTCCAGTGTTAGAGTTTGTTACTTAAGCTGCCAGGATCATTCCTTAGTGATGCATCCCCATACATTAGAATTAGATCAATGGATTGTAAAGACGATTCTGTAGTCTATTTTTCAGTGTTCTCTTTCAATAAGTGCTGACAATTAGGGCTTTACTTGAATATCACATTTGGGTAAAGTGAAGAAGAAAGAATGTCAGCTGTAGATAAGAGTCATATTTCTTTTAAAAAATGCATCCCCATTTGTTTGCAAAGGTAAGTATGGGGATTTAGAGTAGTGAAAGGAAATTGTTCTTTAAAACAATAGAATTTTTCAGTTCTTAGTGGATTCATAAAATCCTGCTGTGATGAAAGTATGGGATGCAACTCTATCAATTGACCTGAACATTTTGATTTTGTATTTCTGAAGTCTACTGGTATCCTGTATGTCTCCAGACCACAAAACATGCATATAAAAACTACAAGTTAAAAATAATAAAAAGAAGGTTTGAACAACCACACTGGGCCGCTGTGTCAGCAATGGTACCATTTTTATGTGTCAAGATTAATATTTCACACATACCAGCTCATTAAAAAAAGTAACATTGGAACGCTGTGTCAGGTAGAGATATTTTTTAAGACATGCTGGAAATTATGCAGCCATTAAAGAGCATTCCCACTAATTATCTTGGCACTCACATTATGCTGACTGGTTTGTCACCAAGTTGGGGGTGGCATTGCAAAGAATCCTCTCTACGATGCCTCATGCATTGCTCTGCTCCATTTTTCTCTCAAACTCATTTATTCAATGTTCATATTAATGCAAAAGAGGGTAATGAGGTAGCCAAAGGTTTCAGGGAAGTACAAAGGGCTTTTGAATGATGAGAGCATTGGTAGCTAGGGAGGCCCCCCTCAGGCTGTCTGAAATTGAAATTTGGGGTGAAATTAATAACTCAACCTGATCTCATGTAGTTTTACAGTAAGACCTCTCTAGGGTTAAAACCACATTGTTTGACAAAGAAGAACCTCTAGATAGGATAGAAAAAGCAAAGTTTGAAACTGTAGTACGTTTGGGGTAGGAGCAAATAGAGGATGGTGGGCATCCATTATTGAAACTTTCCCCAGAAAGTGCATTTTGTATTTTGATCTACAGAAAGCATATCACTATGTGTAGTCATAGGAATCAATAATGATCTTTTGCACAATCATACTTATAAGCTGATACCTGTTCTATGGCTGCTCTCCTTATAATCCCAACAATGTCAGTGTTAGCTAGGGTCTAGGAAAAGCCCAGGAGCAGAGAAAGAGGATGATTGGGATCATGCCTTTTTTTTTTTTTTTTTTTTTACTTTAATTTCTTAGTATTTCAGGAGCAGGAACATTGGGATAATTTCCCAAGTCTGGCTAAAGATGTAATGAGGTATTGATCTGTATTTTCAAGATGTGCATATCCATAGGAAAAAATTGAAAAAGTGACAGTGAATAAACCAAGACACCTGGGACATATCATAGACTGGTGCCTAAGGATGCTAGCCTTTAGCTCTTCTATAGACTGAAAGGAGATCACAAGGCTGTCCATTAGAGAAAGATTGGCATGAAAATATAAAACAGAACCATCCCTGTCTCCCAATCCATGTTTGTCTTCCAGTATTGGATATTGTATTAATTATGTTTCTAGTTAGCTTTTGCAACTTAATGAGTACATGGAAAAAATAGAGGAATATAACCCATAATTGGATATAAGTTTTACTACATATTAATTAAAAGCCTCCATAAACTTTGTAAGTTGGTGAAAGTGTAACCAAAAATGATGCAATAGTTGCACAATGGAAAAAGCAAATGCTGTATTACTCTGTACCCCACCAAGATTCATCAGTAAAGGAGAAAAAAAGATCAAGAGAAGGATACTAAATTGATTAGGAAGATCAAGGGGTTGCTGTAGGGCAGCCAACTAAAATTGTTTAACATATATATGTGTATATATACACATAGATGTATATATGTATACATATATATGTATGTATACATGTATATACATATATAGTATATATACATGTACACATATGTATATATATGTATACATGTCTATGTATACATGCGTATGTATATATGTATACATACATATATGTGTATATATGTGCATATATGAATATAATTGTATATGTATGTACACATATATACATGTATATGTATATGTATGTATATATGTGTATATATGCATAATACATCAAGCAATTTTACTTGGGTGCCCTATAGCAACCCCTTGATCTTCATAACCAATTTAATATCCTTCTCTTGATGATTTTTTTCTCCTTTATTGATAAATATTGGTGGGGTACAAAGTAATACAGCATTTGCCTTTTTCATTGTGCAACTCTTGTATCATTTTTGGTTATACTTTCACCAACTTACAAAGTTTATGGAGGCTTTTAATTAATATGTAGTACATGTATATATATGGGCTGGGATTTAGCTCAGTTGGTAGAGCACTGTGCTGCAGTCTCTGAGGACCCGAGTTCAATTCCCAGCAACACAATAATGGGAGAAGGGCCTGGCAATCCACTCCCAAGGCAATCCTGAAACAGTCAGCCATTGAAAACCCTCTGAGGGTCGCTATGAATCAGATACTGACTCGATGACACCCAACAATAACAACAACAACAACACGTGTGTGTGTGTATACATGTATATATGTATATATACATATATGTGTGTATATACATGCATATGTATATCAAAGACTGTATACATGTATATATATGCATATGTATGTATGTGTATCACCTGCAGCCATAGCCCTGTGGTATCTGATCCCATCAGATCTTAGAAGTTAAGCAGGGTCGGGCCTAGTTAGTACTTGCATGGGAGACCACCTGGGAACACCAGGTACTGTAGGCTTGGGAGAAGGACCTGGCAACCCACTCCCCAAAATCAATCTGCCATTGAAATCCCTATGAACAGCAGAGAAGCACTGCCAATAGCGTTTCGCCTGTTGTATGCAGGGTCACTATGAGTTGGATACTGACTTGATGGGACCTAACAACATTTATGTGTATATATGTGTATATATACCCATATATATATATAGACATATACATATACATGTATATACATATATACATATATGTACATATACACACATTTATACATACATATATACATATATATGTATACACACATACATGGAAAGCCATAGTTAAAACATGACTGACAGAAAGCTATGCTAGAGATGTCAGTAATAATCTCATAATATTTACAATTTAAAATACTCAAACATTGGACAAATCAAAAGATTCCTTTCTATAAACAGAAGAAGGCAGGATTTGCATGATCTTCTGATTGACAGACTGAAGCAGAGCTGGAGCCCTCGTCCTGTGCTTGCTGCTTGGGGCTCCCTTTCTTGCTGTGATCCTGTGATGGCAATGGGAGGTGAATGAATGGAATAGTCTTTATATTCTGTCCCAGTGATCTGTTCTTATGGTGCCATCTCATCACCTGTGATGGTCATTGATAACGACCAATTCTGTCTGCTGATAACACAGAGATTGTCAAGTGGTCTGTCTTTTGTAAGAAATAGGTGTACTTTGATTTCTTTTCTTCCGAGCATTTATTCTGTCTTCAGTCCAGAAGTGCTACAAAGAGTAAAAGACCTCTGTCCCTCAGCACAAGCAAAAAGAATGGAATTATTCACACACACACACACACACAAAAAAAAAAAACAGAAGAAAAAAGAGGAGGCAGGGAAGGAAGAGGGCAAGGAAAAGAAGAAGGTGGACATCTCCTTTGTTTAAGATCTTTAACAAGTAGCTTTTGGCTAACACGTCCTTTTTCCTACAAAGCAGCCAGAGGCCAAAAGGCTGACATGCTGAGATTTTATCACCAATGCTGCCCACATTTTGGCCCCACTTTCCACTCCCAACCTAATTTCCCATGACTCAAACCTTTGGTCAAACTGAACTATATTTTTCTTTCTACAAATGCCTGTTTTCATGCTTTTCAACCTCTGACAGCATTCCCTTTCTGTAACTTGGCCTCCAGTTTTACAGAGAAATAAAACCACGGGGGCAACTTTTACCTACTGATGCCAAATAACCAAACCCTACACTTCAGCCCATTTACCCCTGCTTCTCTAGTTTATTATCTAGAGTTGTTGATATTCTGCAGAACCTTCACCCCTTCTGCCTTCTGTGGCACATTATCCTCAGGTTACTTACTTTCATTTTTTCTTAATGTTAAATTCTGGATCCCTGCTAACAGGATTAAAGCAGGCTCAGATTTCACCCACTCTGACAATAGTCCCCCAATGCCTTTCTTCTTACTTATTGTTAATGTAGTACCTTCACAATGATAGGCAGATAATTATACAATTAGCCACTTCATGTTCTCTTTTCTTCTTAATAAAAGTGGGTTTAACTCACTATTGAATGTCTAGTGCCCAGCACTGTGCCTGATCCACAGCAAGGAGGTGCTAAAGTTTTAAGACTGATTAATAAGGAAATAAATGTCTGAATCAAATTCTTTCTTTCAGTCTTTGCTGCTTTGGTTCTCTTCCTACCATCTGAATGCTCCTCCCTGTCTTATCAAAATCCCACATATCATCTGTTGATATTCAAATGTAAGGAATTACGTTGTCCACATTCCCCCACACCAGAAGGATTCCCTGATGTCTCTAAGTAAAATTAGGCACTCCCTCCTCAGAACTCTCATTATTACCATCTTTTGGTAACTCACACTCTAGTTGTTTGTGTTCTTCAGTCTTCTCTAGTTAAATACTAAGCGCTCACTGAGGACAGGGTCTGGTGCTGTGATGTCATCATGTCCTCCATAGGAACTCGGCTTCATACAGGGAAAATGCTTGGTATGTGTTGAGCTAATAGATTCATTCATCTGTTCAGTCATGCAAGGACTATTTATTGAGCATCACCAGGCTCCATCCCAGGAATACAATAGTATATGAGACATAGCCTTGGGCTGGAGGAATAGCTCAGTGGTAGAGCATTTATTCCACACTTTTGAAGCTCTGGGTTTGATCCCTGGCCTGAAAATAAACTGAGATATAGTCTCTGTCTTTACCCAACTTACCATGGGTAAGAGAGAAAAATCAGCAGACATTCCTGGTAATGCTATAGCTATTATGGTAAGGGGAACTGCAGGAGGAGGAGCAGGTAGTATAAAGAATCACTGAGTGAACAGGACTGAAGCCATCCTGTGTAGGACTCTAGTGGGAATGGAAAACTTTAACTCCCTCTTCTGCTTCTGTACTTATCACTTGCATAGGTTAGGTCAGAAATGTGGTTTGTTTATATCTTAAGTCATATGTTAATGTTAACCTCTAACTGCTTATCTTAGCTTCTGTACCAAATGCCTATCACTTCCCATCACCAAATGCTTATTGCTTCCCATGGCCTATGTGACCCATGTCTTGGAAAAGCCCCTATATCTAAAGCCTGCCCCACAGGATGTAGTTTTTGCCATTATAAACCCCCCACAACTATTCCTTAGGGCCATGGGTTTTAGAGATACCTTAGTCTTCCATGACCTCTGGTTTAATAAAGACTCCCTTTTAATTGGCTTTTTGCACTTTCGTGGTATGTCTTGATCATGGGTTACAACAGTAAAACAATCTCCTTGTGTCCATCAAATGCTTCCTGGAGGAAGGGATCCTTGAGCTGAGTTGAAATGATCAGCAGAAATTAACCTAGGAAGCAGAGGATGATCATGTGGCAAACCCTACAGGTGGATCAGAATGTGGCAAAGTCAGGAAATGTAAAGTGTCGGGGATAGTGGAAATCCAATAGGTGAGCTGGGGGAAGCCAGAGCCAGATCTTCAAGGGCTTCACCCAAAGGGAATGGGAACTGCTAAAGGGAGAATTACACAACATGGTATGTGTTTTATGGTGTTCTTCCTCTGTAGAAAAACAATCATGCAAATAAATAGTGATGCACCCACACATATACATATAAGTGATTTGAAGTGTGCATGTATGCACACACACAAATGGTTTATGAGGACTTCTGTGGGAGAATGTGGAAGTTAAACTTGCTCATCATGATTTCATGCTCTGGTTATATATTTTCTAGAATTTACATTCCACCCTGAGGTAACATGTATTGTGCATCTTGTTCTTAGGTCATCTTTTTTTCTGTAAGATTTTAATAGTCTTCTCAGATTGTTTAGAATTAATGAAGCAAATGTCCTCAATCAAGAGGCAATTTAAGAACATGCTGCTAATTTCAATGAGTTCTGTAAATGAACTAATTTAATACCAGTTGATCTTTTTATTTGGGGAGGATGATTTGTGGCTATATTTCTCTGATTTGTGCTTATAAGCCTTGGTGATTTGAATGGGCATTTTGAGCCCAGGGGTCAATATTAATCATAGTGCAAGGATGGGACACTTCTAAGTGGAGTATGGAGTATTCATCTCAGTGAGCAAGAGGAAGGAGTCTTTTTAACAGAAGGATCTCAATTAGTTCCTTCAAACTGAAAGCCATAGAATGAAGAGTAGTATACTTCTTTGGTGATACAGATTTTGCAGAAAGATGCTAAATGGTACAATGGGATTTTAACAATGTCCTAGAGATTTTACTGCCCTAGTTTTTATTTTTTAAACTCTTTAGGACCAAGATGACATCATTTCTTTTTTAATTTCTTTCTTACTACAGAGTAAAACTGCACTTCCTGAAAAAAGGGAGTCACCCTGGATGATACTTTAATGAACTTGTCACATCTCCTGTCTTTTACCACTTAGCTAGGGAAGAACCAGCATCTTTGCAGCATTTTCTCTAAAATCAAGCTATTGGTAGGAATGTCTTTTACCAATGATTTTTCATGATGGGTTTTGCCTTAAGTCAGTAAATCTACAGGTCCACACACAATGAGAACATTTTACAATGCCATCATACCAATAAATGGATAAAATAATATTTCTGCCACTGAAGTAGTTTCCATTTAATGGGAAAGTATTGTTTTAAACATGGCTTCGAATTGTTGAATCAAGTCTGAATCAGCAGCTTTTAAGTGGCTGGTAAACTCAATCTTCTTTGAAAATAGAGTGGAGGAAAAAGCAAACTGATTAAAACAGAGTAGGGTGGAATTCCTTCTAAAGAAGGTAGAAAGTACTAACCATGAAAGAAATTATTAATAAAATGACTACATTAAAATTGCCTGCAGCCATATCACTGTGGCATCCAATCCTGCCAAATCTTGGAAGCTAAGCAGGGTCAGGCCTGGTTCGTACTTGGATGGGAGACCACCTATAGGACCTACAGGTGTCGTAGGCTTGGGAGAAGGACTAAGCCACTCACTTCCCCAAAAATTCAGCCATTGAAAACCCTATGAATAGCTGAGAAGCACTGTTGTACGTCTGTTGTGTGTAGGGTTGCTATGAATTGGACACTGATGAGATGACACCTAAAAACAATAACATTAAAAATAAACATTAAAAACCTTCTGTTCATAAAAAAGACACTTCACAAACAAAATGAAAAGACAATCCAAAGAGAAGGAAAAAGTATTGCCAGGAAAGTACCAAAGGACTTTTATCAAGAACAAAAAAGAAAATTCCTCAGCCCTATAGAAAAATGGCCAAAGACTGGAACAAAAACATTGAGAAAGAGGAAACTCAATGGTCAATGCATGTTTGTAAAAGGGTCAAACCACTTAGCAATGAGGACAATGTAAATTAAACTAACCATTAAATACCATTGCTCACTCACCAGACAGGCAAAAATGAACAACAAAGCCTTCCATGTTGACCTGAACCAAGGAAAATAGGAATGCTCTTGCCCTGCCAAGAGGAGGAAAAGTTGTTAATACCATGCTGAAAAGTAATTTGACCTTAATTAGAAAAGCACGAGATGCATATACTCTCTGACCCAGCATTTCTACTCCAAAGTGGAAAAGTCGTGAACATGTTTATCCACATATTATTATGCTTGTAAAAACACTGAACAGAACTTTGTTTTTTGTTGTTTTGGACATGAAAAATCTTAGAACAACTTCAGGGTGGTAGAGCAAAGGGAGCAAATAAAGTCTCTTATTAATTATTTATTTTTCTGCAGTGCTGAGGATCAAACCCAGGGCCTCCTGAATGCTAGGCAAGTGCTCTATCACTGAGGCACATCCCCAGCTCTAAAAGCCTTTCCTTAGAGAGTAAGAAAGAAGAGCTGCATCTGGATGAAAACAATAAAAAATGTTTGGATTTTGATGCTCTGCAAGGTAATCTCTGTATCTTCTATGGGCCACCAACTGGGATGAAGGGCTGGGTTTAGTGCAGTTGGTAGAGTGGTAGAGTGCCACTCTGCACTCTCTGAGGACACAGGTTTGAGCCCCAGCACTGCAAAAATGGGAGAAGGATGTGGCAATCTACTCCCAAAATAATCTGCCATGGAAAATCTTGTGTTGCTATGAATCAGACATGACTTGATGCCCCTAACAACAACAACAAACAACTGGAATGAGGAAACAATTTTTTAAATTAGATGCTATGGCCTGATAAACTAATGCCCCTTATGGGGGAAAGGACAGATGGGTACACACTCATTCATCTTGGATTATAAGGAAAAACCAAAGCCAACATTTTTTTGAACTACTCAACGGCACCTAACAACCATGACAACAATGTTCTATGCATGCTACAAAGTCTATTACATATAAAAATCTCATCTAATCACCACGGTAGATAAATTCTCACCATAACCTCAAAGATAACATTACCACTAAACTTTATAAAGTATTATCCCTATTTTACAAAAACTAGTGCTTAGGAAAAGCAAAATTGTCCAGAATTACAAAGTTTGAAGGTGGTAGAGCTCCAATTCAAATCTAGGTCCATGGTTCCTACATAAAATATACAGGGGGACACAGCATCTCTTCTTTTGAAATATAGGCTAACACCATGTTAAGGAAAGTTAACCAAATACTCTAAAATGTAAATTCTCCTGTTCCCCCAAAAAGTAAGAAAAATCTCTTCTTTGTGGCTTACAAAAATAATAGCTCTTAGGTTTTACCAGCCCTACCCCTGTGCTAAGGCATTATTTTTGCATATAGAGAAAAAAGAAAATAAAGGAGCAGTGGGTTCTATCCTATCTTCTCTTCCTCTGATTCCAGCTTTCAGGCCATCACCTCCTGTGCTTTCCTAGGTGGAGCAGAAACACAGGAGGAATTCATCATTGTCAAGTCCAGTAGCTTATCTTCGTAAAGTGGGAATATTTACTGAGTTGGAGAAGATAGGTCAGCACAGAATTTCCTGAGCTTCCAGATTGGTGTACATGAAGATATACATGTATACAGATGCTTCTTGACCTACCGTGGGGTTATGTCCCAGGCAATCCGTGCTAAGCTGAAAATATGTAAGGTGGCAATGTGTTTAATCCTCCTAACCGGTTGAACACAGTGTCTACAACAATGGGCTTAAACATAAATAAGATTGTGTGCCTGGCACAGACTCAGGGAGTGTTTCATTCTGCTGTACATAGGGTTACTATGAGTCAGACTCAACTCGAGGGCACCTAACAACAACAACCTACTGAATGTCACAGCTGAGCAACACAGCCTGCCATAGAGTGTGGAGTGCTTCCACTTCAATAGATTGGCTAACTGGGAACTACAGCTTGCTGCACCACCCACCATTGTGAGACAATATCTTAGTATATTACTAGTCCAAGAAAAGATTAAAATTCAAAATTGGAAGTAGGTTTTCTGCTGAATACATATTGTTTTTGCACCACTTTAAAGTGGAGCCAATATATGTTGGGGATTGTCTATCTATATACATTGTACATGTACTTTACTTGCTGCATGGCATAAGTGAAGCCTGTCTTTGGCCATGGTACTCTGACCCAATGGCCTTGTTAGGGGGGAATGATTCCTGTCTCTGTTCACAGTGAAGTCTTGTACTACTGTATCAAATCCTCAGAAGAAATAGTTTTTCATTTTCATGTTTAAATGTAAAATGCCAGCAAGTAAACTTAACACACCAAATTTGCTCATTTGTCTATATTTCCTGATCCCAAACTGGTTCACAATACTGTGCTAGGTCTTGAGGGAGACAGACATAGGAAAGATACAGTCCCTGACCTCTGGAGTGCTTAGATGAGGAGCGAACTGTGGTATTTTGGGCTGTTGGTTAAGCAAACCAACACAGAGCAGAGACTTTTGCAAGTTGCAAAGCTGACTTTGGTGAAGATGTGAAATTTACCCTTTAAGCACAAATTTAATGCCATCAAGTTTTTCCTATTGGGCAATTTGTCCATTTTTAAAGTAACACACACATCACTCAGAGTAAAACAATAACGATTGTCAGCAGCAGAAAGCCTTTAGGGACATCATTTTAACTGCTCGATACAACCTCAGAAAACCTCCTGGAGAAGTGGAACACATCCCCTGTTAACAGGAGTATGTGTCAAGTGGCGTGAGGACAGATTTTATTTCTTTGGCAGCATTAATGGAGACTTTTCAAGGAAAATACACCTAGTGTCTGTTTGTTAATGTGCTCTGATTTGTCTTGATTCTGAGTGACACAGCTACAGAAATATCTGTTACTTCTGCTCACTGGCTCCTGAGCAAAAGAATTGCAAGTGCACAGACTCCAGAGATGGTAAAATCTAAACCACAAAGGCAAAGGAAGGGCATCAGAGTATAAGAATAAAAAGCCGAAAGTGTTTTATTCTGAGATCTTAACATACTTTGCTTGGGGTCTAAGCCTCATCTTTCTTTGAAAGGTAATTTCATAAAGAGGACAGGAAACGATACACAGATGACCATATTATTTTATACTTTATTCAATTTTTACTTAAGTGCCAAAGTCCAAGGAATCTTCCCATTCCTTCAAATTCCTTTATTATCCTTTCACTATCTTTTGGTAGCCATGAATTTAATTTCTGTCTATCTCATTGTCACTAGTGAACTAAAAAGAGTGATTTTTTTTTTCTATTTTGTAAGGAAATTATGACTATCAATGATGTAATAGAATCACTTTATAAACTCACTTGCTGAGCTCATTAGAAAGAAAAGTTTAGACGGTCTCTGCTTTACTGTTTAAATTCGGCCAATAATGCTAATCTAAAAAATGTGTAAATGCTAATCTAAAAAATGTGTACTACGTTTTGCAACATTCTGAACATTTGTCACTTTGAGGGGGGAAGAAACTAAGGAACACTTGGCTGTGGAAGGCCACCTGGTGGTAGACATGAGTAATATAGGCTTATGTGGAAATTTAAGAAAGGTATTTCCTCCATCTGCTGTTTCAGAATTCACATTGGGACTCGTTCAGACAGACCCCACAGACAATTCTTCTAGCTCTGCAGACTGAGAATAGTTATGGTGACTTTTGGTATTTTTTTATGTCATGATATAATTTTTATGGGGTTTATACTTGACTTCAGGATGTGTTTGAATTGCCATTGGACTATGATTACAGCTGATAATTTGAGGTTTTATATCTCTCCAATAGTGCACAAAGTTCCACCTCAGAAGACTCTAGTAAATTGTTCCATTTTCCTCCTGAGCCTTTTTGATAATCTTTTCTCTTATGCTCCTCTTTACACCATGCAGTAATATGATCTCTGAGATGAATATAAAACTCTCCTTCCACCTTTTTTTTTTTTTTTTTTTGCCTTTAGAACTCTGCCCTGTTTAAATTCATAAAGCCACAGTGGTGTCACTTGGGACACAGGCTCCATCCAAGTCTTTTTGACCTAAAGGGAAAACAAATTTTAAAAAATTGTGTCTAATTTTCCTGTGGTGGCAACATGCATTTAAGGACCTAAATGCAGTAATTGTAGGAGGTAAATTGCAGGTAAATATTTTTACATATTTTAATATGGCAGATTCAGTAGTTATAGAGTAAATTTTACAACTCTTCCTTTAGCCGTGGTGAACAGTTTTAAGGACAAAAGTCCAGAAATGATTGCTATAGAAATTTTTATCCTATTCAATTGTTTAAAATGGACCCATTCAGTTACTTTCACCTCATCTCATTTGTTTGTTTATAAACCCAAAAGCACTCACTGAGGATAGATTTCTAAAAAGAAGTGACTTGGAATTTAAATAGACCTGAAATTAACATTGTTTTCTTTGGCGATTGCTTTCTCTCTCACAGTATTGCATGATGTCAATGATTCACAAAGTTTGGGAAAATAACTTTTGTCACCTAACCTGTTCTTTTCAATGCTTTATGTTTCTGGCTCATGAATACTGACAGGATAATGGAAATGCCTGGTGAGATGAGACTGCTTTGGGGGGCATCTCCCTTTTGTTCTTCCTCCCACAGAGTTTTAGAGATTCCAGGTGGATGGATTTCCTGTGGATAATTTCAGATGTAGGACACACAAAATTAGTGGGGATTGAGGGTCTGACAGCTCCCTTTTCGGATGGTCTTATTAAATCTCTTAATGCCTCAGATTTACCTATGAAAAAAGAGATAAATGGGAAGTGAGCAAATGATAAAATATTTTTAAAATACTGTGGCTACTCTCTAATGGCCTTTGCTGGTAGAAGTGAAGCATTTTACTATGAAAATGGATGGGATGCTTTCTGCCTTGCTGGAATGTCAGGAAGTGTAATTCATTAGTGGTTTGAAAAGTGCTCTGAGCTAATGGAATAAAAGGCACTGGAGAAATTTGAGCTAATATTATTAAAAATGAAAAATTGCAACAGAGAAACTTATTTCCCTAGAACACAGGCATCAATTTTGAATCTAATAAAGCCTAAACAACCACTGTGAGAAGGGAAAACACCAGTCACTCATCTGGACATTTCATCTACATTTTTCCAAATTACTAATTTGACTGATTTTGTGTTCCCACTAAATTATATAAATCTAGTTCTTCTCCGTAGGCTGGGACTCAGCTCAGTTGGTAAAGCAAAGCTCTGCAGTCTCTAAGGTCCCAGGTTTGATACCCAGCGCCACAAAAATGGGAGAAGGACATGGCAATCAACTCCCAAGGCAATCCTGAAACAATCAGCCATTGAAAACCTTATAAGGGCCACTATGAGTTGGACATGACTCCACAGCACCTAACAACAACAGTTCTTCTCCGAGAGGGTAGGTTCTTGTTTGTTTCCAAGGTACAAACAGTTTTGAATCCATTATATACTGTAAATTCTTCAATTACACCACCTTGTTCTTCCTCTGTAAGGATCACATGTTATCTTTCTCAATCTCTCTACCTATCACCCTTGAGAATCCTATTTCAAATCAACACATTTCTCCATCATCTTCAGAGGGCTTTTATTCATTATTCTGCCACAGTAATTAAGATGGGACATTGTGAAGTGAAGGTAATGGATAGCAAGCATTTGTGCAGGTTTCTGAGAATATGAGGCAGATTATTGCTTTGTTCACATTTAGTTTCCCCACAATAACGTTGGGCTGAGAATTAATGAATACAATTAGGACTTTTTGATATGTTAAACCTTTGAAACTATTCATTATACTGTTAACAGAACCTTGCTAATTTTCTTCTAAATTAATGTTCTTCTGTTGTGATGTAGATTGTATTTTATAATGCAACTCTGTGGGCTTTCCCTTTCCTTCTTCTGTTCATTCATTTCAGTTTCTTTGTTCAATGTATCATTCAGGTGAGTAGTAAACTAGAAGAAATTTCAATAATCTTTTGTGGAAGAAATTATACTTTATTTTGATAATTGTTTATTATTGCATCTCTTAATGCATCTAAATGCAAGGACCAAAGAAATTAATCTATATTTTAAATGCACTTACTAAGGCCTTTTTTAAATAGTAAAGAAGGTTCTAACTCCTATTTTTCTTTGAGAATTATATGTAATGCCATCTGTCAGGGCTCTTAATACAAGTCATATATTGTCATTAACTTTGTAATGTGATGTATAGTGCCAACAGCAACCACCAAAAGTGAACATTAAGAGAGTCTAGACGTATATTATTTTGATGCTTCTGGCCTAATTACCAAACAACTCTACATGGAGAATGGAAAGAAGCAAAGGTTAAGTGTTTGCCTTTCAATACATTTTAAACCTGGACAAGCTATTCTGAGCCTTAATGCAAAAGCAGAGTTGGCTCATGCTAATTCACAAACACATGTGCTAATAAGATTTCATTATTTTGCTAATATTTATCAGTTGTGGGGAAAGAATCTTTCTCATTAATAGAACTGAAAATCAGAATTGCGGTGAAGTCAGGAAATCACTGTTCAAGCCACATTTTTCGTAGGAGGTGGAAGGGATGCTTTCCATGTGGTCATTCAAGAGGTATTTCTCCTAATTATTTTTATATCATTCTTGAACTTTTAAATTATTTACTCATTGGCCATTTTCTTTCTTGATTTATTTCTCACCCTGTTTTGTCTTCTTTCCTCTTTCCATCTTTTTTCCTAGGGTGGGGCAAAACAAAACACACAATCATCTGATGCATGAGAATCCACATAAATGTAGGAGGTAAAACCTGCCAAGTTTGAACTTTAAGAAAGCTGTGTCAGAATTCCCTCTTTAGGGTTCCCAAATGGTTAAAGTCTATTTGTGTCCATCCATGTTAGACAGCTGTAAGTTCTCAAGATCTACACCTAATCAAATTGAAGTTCAGCCTAATGAAAAAGCCCACAGAGAACTAAGTTTAATGCACTATAATAGGTAACTGAGCTTTTGTTAGTGCATGTTTTGTAAATGTGACTCTTAGTAAGGACCCAGAAAATTAAGTTTGCAAGCATCTTAGAATATTTCTTTATGGCCTTTTGCATTCATTCTTTTATGTGGTGATCTCCAAAGAGACCATATGACTGTTCAAAATACCAAGTGAAGAGTTAGCAAAGGCAGGAATGGAAAGAGACTTTGAAGCCTGGTGTTTTGAAATTGTTGTTTCAAGAGGCTGATGGTGAGATTAAATTGAGTTGATTTACACAAAAATCAGATACAGAGAACCAAGTAAAATGTCAAATCCAAGGGAAGAATTACAAAATCTGTAAGCACAATAATTATACAAAAGGATAATAATGGTTTTCACAGCAAGGGGCTAAGTGTGTCTGACTTCAGCTTATTTATTTCTATGGCAGAATAAAAATTAAAGGCCATCGAAGGAAGCATGTCACTCTGTTATACTTGATAACTTGAAAAACCTAGTACTACCAGAACTGTGCTGAGCAAAGAGGCCAATAGTTTGTACAGAAATAATTGCAATGACAGCCTGCATACACTTAGTTTTATGCTTGCACAGCCTTTATTTATTTATTTAACTAATTATTCAGTGACACTGGGGGCTGAATTCGGGGATTCATGCACACTTTGCAAGTGCTCTACCACTGAGCTGCACTCCCACACCTTTTTAAAAATGTTTGTATCTGGATACAGGGTCTTTCTAAATCATGCAGGCTTTCTCTGGCCTCTGTGCTTCTCCTGCTTCTGTCTCTCAAGTCACTGGGATTATGGTCATGTGCCACCATACCCTGCTCATGTCCATAGTTTAATGCTCTCAACTATTTTAAGATGTAATCCAAGTCTCCCATCTCAACAGATGAAAATATTAACAGAGACCAGTGGAGCAGAATAGAGGACCCAGAGATACACCAACACATCTATAGCCACCTGATTTTTGACAAAGGAATAAAGCAGGAGAATTGGAGAAAGGATAGCCTTTTTAGTAAATGGTGCTGGGAAATTTGGATATCTGCTTGTGGAAAAATGAAAACAGACCTGCACCTCTCAATATGCATGAGAGTGAACTTGAAATGGTTAAAAGACCTTAACATAAAACCAGAAACCTTAAAATTACTAGAAGAAAAGATAGGCAATATGCTCCAATGTATAGGGCTAGGAAAACATTTTCTTAATAAGACTCCAATTGCTCAGGATACTACAACAAGAAAAGATAAGTGAGATTACATGAAATTAAGAAGCTCCTGTACAGTAAAGGAAACAATCAACAGAGTCTAGGAAGTCCCTACTGAATGGGAGAAAATCTTTGTATGCTATACATCAGACAGAGGACTAATTTCCAGAATATGCAAGGAACTCAAGAAAGCAACTACCAAGACAATAAATAATCTAATGCATAAGTGGACAAAGGAACTGAATAGATTGTCCTCAAATGAAGAATTTCATAAGGCCATGAAGCACCTGAAAAAATGCTCAATATCCCTAGCCATTAGGGAAACACAAATCAAACAACTCTAAGATACCTTCTTACTACAGTAAAAATTCCCAAGATCAATAAAACAAATAACAACAAATGCTGGTGAGGTTGTGGAGAAAAGGGAACCCTCTTACACTGCTGGTAGGATTGTAAATTGCTTCCACCACTTTGGTAATCAATATGGAGATACCTCAGAATACTAAAAATAAATCTGCCATATTACCCAGTTATACCCCTACTGGGAATATACCCAAAAGGACACGAGTCATCATACCACAGAGACTTCCACAACTCCATATTCAATGCAGCACTTTTCAAAATAGCAAGGATATGGAATCTACCAAAATGCCCATCAACAGAAGAATGGATAAAAAAAATTATGGTACATACACAATAGAATACTACTCAGCAATTTAAAAAAATGAAATAATGTCATTTGCAGCAAAATGGATGGAATTGGAGAACATACTCTTAAGTGAATGAACACAAGCCCAAAAAGAGAAATACCATATGTTCTCACTCATATGTGGGAGCTGAATCAAACTTAAAGGGAGGAAAAAAATCCTATACATAAATTGAAACATAATAAAAAGGTTAGTTAAAATTCACATAGATGGGACAATTTAAGGAGTGGAAAGGAGGAGTGAGGGATCGAGCAGAGGGAAGTGAAGATTGGAAAGATGGGAGGGGGAAGGAGGGTCAAGGAAGAGAGATGAAGTGGGAGAGGTCAAGCTCAATGTAAACAGTACAATTTTATGAGTATGGTGGAGAAAAGGAGAAGATTAGAAACACAACTAGAATAGCTAAAATAAAATATAATAATACTAATAATACAAAAGATTGGCAATAATGTAAATGGACTAGCTCACTCATCTAATACTGCTGAGGATGTGAAAAGGTAGATCACTATAGAAAAAAGTTTGGACTTATATAATAATATGGATGGATGCACATATATAGATAAAAATTCTCACAAAGAGACATGCAAGTAGAACGGAGACCATTAATTGGGGGGGGATAGGAGAGGAGGGTCATGAGAAGGTAAGGGGAAGTTATATGAGTAATGTACAAAGAAATGCATATATGGAAATATCATAATGAAACCCATTAAGTTGTACATTAAAATTACCAATAAAAAGATTTATTTTAAAATAAAAAAGAAAGAAAATATTAACAGAGAAAAATAAATCACAGGAACAAGAGCAAGATTCTTTCTACTTTTCCAACACAATGCCCTAATTGTATTTCTCAGTCTATGTTCATTTACAGTTCAGGAATTTGATCTTTAAACCTAAGGCAGTGGAGACAACTGAAGTTTTCTGATTAGATAAATGACAGTATCAGAATTGTATTGAAGGGTACAGGGGACATCCAGAATTGTTTGGAGGAGGTGAGTGTGGTGGTCCCTGAGAGGGATAGGACATTGTAATAATGGAGTACTGAGAAAAAAAGATTGGGAGGAAAAAAAGATTAAATTCCTTTGAAAGGGCTCTAAATTGGAAACCTCCAATGTGCTGGAGACAAGACTTCCTGAGAGAAGACGGGAATCAGCATTTGGAAATGTGGGCAGAGCTCAGGGTAGGTTGGCAGAAATAACATGATTTGGCAGATACCCACATTTTTAAAGTCATTCTTCACAAGTTCAGCAGATAACTTTTATTAGGTATTGTCTTGATGCAATTTGAATTTTTGAATATGTTGTTATGTGCCATCGAGGTGGGTCCAACTTATAATGACCCTATGTAGAACAGAACAAAATACCACCAAACATTGTACTCTTTTTATATTTGAGCCCATTGTTGAAGCCACTGTGTTTGTTCTTATTTTGAGTTCTGTCACATCAGCAAGTGGAGATCCCAGGCACTTTACTCCATTCTTGTCATTAAGGTTGACTCTACTTTGACTTCAAGTTCTCCAGAAGCAAACCATCTTGGAGGTGGAATATATACTCTAGTAACTTCTAGTTTCACTGATTTTTAAAGCTGGGATCACATGAATAGGGTCTAATAATTGGAAATTCTCTAGCATTTATTTAAAAAATAATTATTCTTTTGGCACATTACTGATTAAGGTAGAGCAAACATTGTCCTCAAAATCTCAAGATAATTTTTATGTGTTCTAAAACCATGTGAAAAATAGTCATAGGAATGGGATTAATACTAAGAATTCAAAACTTTCATTAACTTTACAAATAGAGTGTTTCACAGCCTCATGTTGGAAATAGGTTAATTATATAACACATACAGGACATGCCAAAAAATACATCTTGGGACAAAAACTTTCCTTCTTGCTGTTTTAAGAATGCTTGTTCTAATGTGATAGTAGAAATATAATCCATAACATCATATAACATATGGCTACCATAATTCAGTTCAACTTTGAAAAGTAATACACTGATAACATCTCTGAAAATATGCATTTATTTTTTTGGCACCCCTGGTATAGGTGCTTAAAATAATGTCAACATTTCTATATTCTGGTTATTTTACTTTTGCCTAATTATTCAAAATGAATGTGAGATGGATGAAGAGAAGATGGTGCATGGATAATAGTTATGCTTCAACTGGGGTAGAAAATAGAGAAAATCATGAAGTTCTCTACTCAATACAAAAGGAATGGTTGTTGTTAGGTGCCATCAGGTTGGTATCTGACTCACAGCGATCCTATGTTCAACAGGAGAATCAGTATTGTTAGTGTTTCTCTGCTATTCATATGGTCTTCAATGGAGGATTGTTTTTTGGGAGTGGGTTGCTGGGTCCTTCTCCCAAGCCTATAGAACCTGGTGTTCCCAAGTGGTCTCCCATCCAAGTACTAACCAGACCTGTCCCTGCATAGCTTCCAAGATCTGATGGGATCAGATGCCACAGTAGCATGGTTGCAGGCAAAATGATTGGAATGCAGCTTTAATTACCAAGAAAAATGTGATGGCACAAGGACAACTGATCAAATAGTAGAGACTAAAATGATGGAAAAGAGGATGAAACAGAGGGATAACTCTCCAGAATCCTTAGTCCTCGGAAGATGGCAGCAGAGGGCTTTGGAGGATGCAGAACACTTTGGAAGGTGCATGGCTGAAGTGAGACTCAGTGAGGCCATTCTTGATGGCAGGCAGCTGATAGGGGAAAAGGTGGCACCACCGGCAAGGGCACAGAGCTGAAGAGACCCAAGGGGATATCCCTGTCACCAGGTGACTGGAAGTGGACAAGGCAGAAATGCCTGCAAGGGTGCCCAGCTAAACAACAACCCAGCAGCACCATCCCTGATACTGGACAGCTGGTGGAGGTCAAGGAGGAGATGCCAGCAAGGGTGCATGGCTGAACAGTGACTCAGTGTGGCTATACCTGGTGGCAAGTGGCTGAAACCAGATATGGTGGGGCACCCAGCAAAGATGCACAGCTGAAGAAAGTGCGGCAAGCCATCTCTGATGGTCATAGCTGGTAGGAGGAAAGGTGGAAAAAGCAGAGGTCTGAGGACTCTCTGGGATAGAGACTGGACAACATGGCCCCACTGTAGGTTCTTGGACCCAGGGACTGTGGGTTTTTCTTCTTCTCCTTCTTCTTCTTCTTCTTCTTCTTCTTCTTCTTCTTCTTCTTCTTCTTCTTCTTCTTCTTCTTCTTCTTCTTTTTTTTAGTTGAGGAGAGGTGGTTGTTGCCCTGGCCTCTGGAGCCATAAGAACTTCAAGCTGGAGGGAGGGGAAACTAATAGGTGACAGTTCAGGGGCAGAATGTCAGGTGTTGCTGGATCCCTGAGCCTAAGAAAGCTTGTTCAGAATAAGGCATGTCTGGGGCACAGTAGGGATTGTGATGTAGAGAAGTAGTGCCAGGGGTCTGGGAGGCCTAAGACACATGGTTTAGGCCATGGTGCAATTGAAGGCTTGGAATGCAGGGGATGTGGAGAAATTAAGTGGGCAGCACTGAATGCAGAGAGAAGGACCTAGGCACTGGGCACTGAGGCTGAAAACTATAAGGTAGAGGGAGGGAGAGAGAAGCATCAGTGATCTCTCAACACCCAAACTCACAGAAATGTCAGGGGAGAATCTCTTCACACATGGAGGAGGTGAGATCTAGCACCCAGACCAAGCAATGGGCAAACCTCACCAGAAAAACACACGAAATATGAAAGGACATGCTGGAAGGGAGGATCCTATAGACCAAAGCACCTCAATGGGTAATGTCAAGGTAACTGGACTACTGGAGATGCCTGAAGGAGAATTTAGAATACTGCTTATAAATGTGTTAAAAGACCTCAAAGACCCCACCATGAAAGCAATTGACTCACTGGACAAGATGGTGTCTAATTTGGAAGAATAATTCCCTAGAGCAATAGAAATTCTGAAGAAAAATCAGGTAGAGGTCCTTGAGATACAAGGAAAATTAAATGAACTCAGCATTGTGGTAGAATCTTCAATCTGGAGACTAGACAAAGCTGAAAAAGGATAGCTGAAGCTGAGGGAAAGGTGCAAGACCTTATTTGCTCACATGCCATTATAGAAAGAATGATGAAGCCATATAACCAAGATTTTCAAGAGATTTTTGATAAAATGAAGAAACGAAATATATGAATTCAGGGTGTCTGCAAAGGAGACAAAACAATGCAAGAAGATTAAGAAATTTATACAAAGAATATTAGATGAAAACATCCCAAACCTAAGCAAAACTGGATACCTATATAACTGGAACACTCAGAACTCCAGAGTGGATAAGAATAGATCCTCCCTACGACACATTATGGGCTGGGATTTAGCTCAGTGGGTAGAGCGCTGCGCTGCAGTCTCTGAGGCCCCGAGTTCAATTCCCAGCACCACAAAAATGGGAGAAGGGCCTGACAATCCACTCCCAAGGCAATCCCGAAGCACTCAGCCATTGAAAACCCTATGAGGGTCGCTATGGGTTGGATACCGACTCGACGGCACCTAACAACAACAACAACAATGACATATTATAATAGGAATGCTAAATCCAGAGAGCAAGAAAACTATTCTAAAACCTACAAGAAAGAAATGCCAACTCATTTACAAAGGCAAATACATCAAATTAACAGCAGATACTCAGAAAAACATT
>VMDO01003786.1:57611-136620 GCA_007922755.1 Pedetes capensis
CCAGTACCAAAAAAAAAAAAAAAAAAAAAAAAAAAAAAAAAAAAAAGACTCACCACATCCAAAAGGACCATAAAAGGCTGAAAATTAAAGGCTGTGAAACCATATCTCAAGCAGGTGGGGGAAAAAGAGCAGGAGTTACAATACTAATTTTGGTCAGATTAGACTTCAATTCCAAACTAATCAGAAGAGACAAAGAGTGACATTACATATTACTAAAAGGAACAGTCAACTAGGAACCCATAATGTTTCTTAATCAAGTACAGGGGAACTTAGCTTCACAAAACAAACTTTATTGGAGATAAAGGAACACATTGAGGCAGGCACAATAACTATGGGAGATTTCGATACCCTACTTTTGCCAAGATACAGGTATTCAAACTAAAACAAAAAAATCAAAAGAGAAATGATGGACTTAAATTGCACCATAGACAGATGTGTTCAGAATAATCCATCCATCATATATGGAATGCACATTCTCAGCACATCATGCAACTTTTTCTAAAATAGACACACATTTTAGTCCACAAAAATTGCCTTAGCAAGTACAAAAAAAGGAGAAATCCCCTGTACCTTGCCAGATCACAAAGGAATAAAACTAGAACTCCAAAACAAGAAAAATTTCAAAAATGTTATAAATTCATGGAGAGTAAATAACACACAGCTGAGTGGTCAATGGATTATTGAAGATATCAAAGTGGAAATTTAAAAATTCCTGCAATCAATTGAGGGTAAGAACATATCCTATCAAAATTTATGGGATATAGCAAAGGCTATATCTAAGTGGAAAGTTCATAGCCGTGAGTGCCTTCTTCAATAAGTTAGGAAAGGCCCAGTTAAATAACTTAATGATACATCTCAAGGCATTAGAAAGCCAACAACAAGCCAATCCCAACAGGGGCACTCAGACAGAAATTACCAAGATCAAAGCAGAGATATCCCAATTAGAATCTAAAAAGACAATTCAAAGAATTAATGACATGAAGAGGGGGTTATTTGAAGAGATCAATGAAATAGATGCCCTTTATAGCCAGTCTCACCAAAAGAAAGAAAAGGCCCAAATTGAAAAAATTAGGGATGAGAATTGGATAACCATCAATACCAACATAAGCAATCTAAACAGACCCATTGAAAAACCCAAAATAGAGAAGGTAATAAAATGCTTCCCAACAAAGAAAAGCCCAAGCCCCTGACGGATTCATAGCAGAATTCTATTAGACCTTCAAAGAAGAATTAATATCTATTCTCCTCAAATTATTTCAAAAAGTAGAAAAGGAACGGGTATTCCCAAACTCATTCTATAAAACTCACTGTTACTCTGATACCCCAAACAGACAAGGTCACTTCAAAGAACTATAAACCAATTTCCCTGATGAACATTGAGCAAAAATTCTCAACAAAATCCTGGAAAACCAAATTCAGTAACACATAAAAAGTTTACACACCATGATCAAGTGGGATTCATTCCACAGATGCAAAGCTGGTTCAACATATGAAAATCAATGTAATTCCACATATCCAGAGTCTTGCAGATAGAAATCACATGATCATCTCAATAGATGCTGAGAAGGCCTTTGACAAAGTGCAACATCCTTTCATGATAAAAACCCTGGAGAAGATAGGCATAAGAGGGAAATACCTTAACATCATAAAGGCCATTTATGACAGATCTATAGCCAACATCATATTAAATGGAGAAAAATTGAAGTAATTTCCTGTTAGAGGAAGAACAAAACAAGGATATCCACCCTCTCCTCTCTTATTCAATACTGTAATCAAAGTCTGAGCCAGAGCAATCAGGCAAGAGAGATAAACCAAATGGATACAGACAGGCAAGGAAGAGGTTAAATTATCCTTATTTGCTATAGTAGCAAAAACAGCTTTGTACTGGCACAAAAATAGGCTTGAAGACCAATGGAATGGAATTGAAGATCCACAGATACACCAATGAAACTACAGCCACCTGATCTTTGACAGAGTGGCCAACTATGCAAAATTGAAAAAAAAAAAAAAACATAGCCTCTTCAATAAATAGTGCTGGGAAAACTGGATATCCATGTGCAGAAAAATGAAAATAGACCTATATCTCTCAATTTGCATGTGAGTCCAATTGAAATGGATAAGAGACCTCAACATAAAACCAGAAACCTTAAAACTACTAGAAGAAAAGTTACAAAACACATTCCAACACATAGGCATAGGAAAGTATTTCCTTAATAAGACTCTAATCACTCAGAAAATCACACCAAGAATTGACAAATGGGATTACATGAAATTAAAAAGGTCTGTACATCAAAAGAAACAATAAACAGAGTTAAATCTTTGCATCATACACATCCAAAAGAGAACTAATTTCTAGAATTTACAAAAAACTCAAGAAAGCAAATCCAAAACAAGTAATCCAATATGCAAGTGGGCAAAGGAAATGATCAGACAGTTCTTAAATGAAGAAGTTTATAGGGCCATGAGGCACCTGAAAAAATTCTCAATATCCCTCGCCATCAGGGAAATGAAAATCAAAACAACTCTGATATTCTACCTAACTCCAGTAAGAATGGCCAAGATCAAGAACACAGATAAAAAATGCTGGTGAGGATGTGGAGAAAAAGGAACTTTTATACTGCTGGTGGGACTGTCAATTAGTTCAACCACTTTGGAAATCAATATGGAGGTACCTCAGAAAATTGAAACTGGAACTGCCATACAACCCAACTATATCACTCCTAGGAATATACTTAATGAGGGAAAAGTCATCATACCACAGAAACACCTGCATCTCTATATTTAATGAAGCACTCTTCATAGTAGCAAAGATATGGAACCAAGATGTCCATCAATAGAAGAATGGATAAGAAAATTATGGTTCATATACACAATGGAATATTACTCAGCAATAAAATAGAATAAAATAGTGTCACTTGTAGCAAAATGGATGGAATTGGAGAATATCATCTTAAGTGAAATGGCACAGGTTCAAAAATAGAAATATCTTATGTTCTCATATGTGGGAACTGAATCTTACTTAAAGGAAGAGAAAACCTATACATTAACAGATATATAAAAATGCATAATTAAACTTAGCAAAAAGGAAAAATATAAAGAGTAGAAAGAAGGAGGGAGGGGAATAGCAAAAGGGAAGTGAAGGTTGTGGAATGTAGGTAGGAGAGGAGAATCAATGTAAAGGGATAAAGGGGGAGAGGATAATCTCAATATAAATGATGTAACTTCATGAGTACATAGGAAACATAGGGGAATATAACCCATATATACATATGAGTTTTACTACACATTAGTTAAAAGGTTCTATAAGCTTTGTAAGTTGATGAAAGTGTAACCAAAATTGATATAATAGTTGCATAACGTAAAAATCAAATGCTGTATTAATCTGTGCCACATCAACATTTATCAGTAAAGGGGGAAAAAAAGAAAACTTTATGAGGGTTGCTATGAGTCAGACTCAATTCAATGGCACCTAACAATTGTTTTCAAGAGCACAAATTAGTTGTTGTTGTTAGGTACCTTCAGGTTGTGTCTAACTCATAGTAAACTTCATAGGGTTTTCAATGGCTGATTGTTTTGGGATTGCCTCAGGAGTGGCTTGCCACATTATTCTCCTATTTTTGCAGTGCTGGGAATTGAACTCAGGACCTCAGAGACTGCAGAGCAGCACTCCACCAATTGAGCTAAATCCCACCCCCAAACAAATTAGAAGCAACCTAAATTCCAAGAATGGACACCTGGGTAAGCAAGTTTTGGTATGTGGCTAATAAACTGTGACTTGAAAGACCATGTTGTTGCAAAATGTACATAATACTTTTTAAGAATAAAAATACAAAATTATATAAAAAAATAATGTGAGTTTACTAACACTGCTAATCTATATACCAAATCCACAGACTATTGTTATTTCTTCTAATATTCTATAGACTCAAGGAGTTATTCACTTAAATATAGTTAAACAAGTATGAACAAGTACAGACTGTCTTCAAAACCTTTTAACTGACACAAAGTTATATAGCCATGCTATACATTATGGGATTACATGGAAAGAAAGTAACTAAATTGTTGATTTATGAGGTCTTATAATTCATCTCACCATGCATAACTCTGGTCCCCAAATAACACATAGCTCCCATTGACCACTAAGGCCTTGTTGATTTTCCTTGTCATGGTAGGGTCTGTGGAGGTGTGGACTGCTTAGGTATGAGCAGTAAATCATGGTGGAAGTTCACCCCATGTTTTGTTGGGGTTTGTTCTGGCCCGGCTAAGAGCAGAACAATACCTTAATACTTCACGTCTGGGGACCCATGGGATTGGGTGAGAGCCGGAGGAACCAAGAAGGATTTCGGGAGCCTTCTCTATAAACAACTGGGATTTATTAAACAGTTCCCGCATAAGGAGGGGAAAGGAGGTTGTTGATGTTGGTGGTCCTGCTGGTCTTGACTCACGGTTTGCCTTCTTCCCTCCTCCCCTGATGGGGGAAGTTTGGAGGGTTCTTCTTTACTGATAGGTGTCTTCGCCTCTTTGGGGGCCCTGGTCTTGACTCAATGTCTTGCTTGAAGTATTCTCTGGAAATGCAGATCTCAGGAGTAGGGTGCAGTGGTCAGGATCGATGAGGTTGGGATGATAGGAGCATAAAGAAGGACCCTGAATGTGGTCAGTGGCCTGCTTATATACACTTCATGAGGGAGGTGGACTGGGGAGTAGCTAATCAGGGCAGGGCTTGTGCCAGGAGTAACTGCCATCAACTGACATGAAAGTATAGGCTTGGAAATGTGCAGTTTTGGTGGGTGCATAAGGTGTGGGCTGAGCCAACCATGACCCTCACTGACCAATCAGGGGGGCCTGGGTGACCAATAAGTGTGGAGATGGTCACTCCAGAGCTGGACAGATCAGGGGCCATCTTGACTCAGTCAATGGGAGGGGCAGGACCAAAGTAGGTGAGAGGTGAAGTGTGACTTTGCTCCACCATGTCAGCCTACATGAGCTGGTGATGAATCAAATAAGTCTCAGCTCAAGTTCCTCCTTCAAGGGGTCAAAGGTGATGAAAGGCAGAAAGGGCAGGAGCTGGGTAGGACTCAGGGGAATCTCAGACCTGGGCCTAGGTTAGATAGATCTAGGCCCAGGCACCCTCTAGATCTTTCCCAGAGATCCTCAAACAGCTCCTGACAATGTATGAATGGCTTCTCTCTGGATTCCTGTTTGCAAGCTTGTGAGATTCAGTTACAGTGAACGTCAGAAGCTGTCAAGTGGAGGCTGATTTGAGTAAGACACCACCTCTGTCCTCAGCAGTGCTGGCAAGGCCTGTGGCATAATTTTATGCAGATGTTATAGAAAGGAGTTTGAAAGGCAGCTGGCTCTTCCAGTGATCCCCAAGTCAGAAGCTGCAATTCACTATGGCCATCATGTGTGCATTCTTAATGTAACCATCTGCAATCTCTGCTCCAATTGTATTGAATAAGAATGATGCAGCTGGTTTCTGTTGTATCCATTTGGCTGCAGGAGAGGGGTTTTCCCATCTAAAATCTGACCATTAATTGTTAATAATGTGCTGACTGGAAACTAGATTTCTCTAAAACATAAAATAAATACCAATTTAATTTCTCAACTTTTTATGGCGCTGGGGACTTGAACCCAGGGCCTTGCTGTATCACTGGGGTGCACCCCCAGCTCCAGTTTTAATTTTTCTTTATCTTGAGACTGGATCTTACTAAGGTACATGGGCTGCATGTGCCCTAGAACTTGTGATCCCCCTGCCTCTACCTCACAAGAGGCTAGGATTACATGTGTGTGCAACCACACCCAGCAATTGGTAGTTATTTTAAAAACTAATGTTGAACCACATGTGGTGATGCTGCCTGTAATCCCTGTGCTCAGAAGCTGAGGCAAGAGGATTGTGAGTTTGAGGCCAGCCTGGACTACATGGGGAAACCCTGTCTCAAACAACAACAACAACAAAATGTTGACCTAATTCTTCACATGTATAATCACCATTTTGACTATTGTTTTTACTCAATATAGAAACACCCAAATAGCTGCATGCTAAGACACTAGAAAGGGCTGGGATTTAGCTCAGTTGGTAGAGCACTGTGCTGCAGTCTCTGAGGTCCCAAGTTCAATTCCCAGCACCGCACAAATGGGAGAAGGACCTGGCAATCCACTCCCAAGGCAATCCCGAAACAGCCAGCCATTGAAAACCCTATGAGGGTCGCTATGAGTTGGATACCGACTCGATGGCACCTAACAACAACAACAAGACACTAGAAAGTAGTTACATTTTCTCATTCAAGTTTTATTTTTGATAGCCTCTTTTGGTGTGTTTCTGAGAACATGTGGTATGTATGATAATGTGGATGTTTACATTAGAAGTCATTCTCTGGAGAGTTGAAGGTGGAATTATCTATTACCTCTGGGTTAGCCTTTTACCTTAACTATATGCAGGAATTTTTATGAAATTATATCACGTTGCCAAAAATGGTCTCCATATTGAACTTTGCCTTGTCAAAATAATTTTATCATTCATAAATATTTCAGTGGAAACCAAACACTGCTAATAAATGATTGATTCTGTAGGGTTCATTGACCTTTCCTGTGAAGGCATGTATTAAAATTAACAGTTTCTCATCCTAAATTTGACCATTAATTGTTAATAATGTGCTGATTAAAAACTACATTTCTCTAAAATATGAGAAATTAAATTGGTAGTTATAATGATACATTGAAATTAAAAGGGCCATCATGGTCCAAAGAAGCTCAATCTCAAGTCCAGCACTACATTAAAGAATATTTTGGCTAATAAATTCTGTCAGGCAAGCTTTGTATCTAGCAATATTCTATGTTGTTTGGAGAGGCCCAGAAGCCACAGGTGAAAAACTCTTTGAGATGCTGAAAATTAAGATGGGTGGGATATTTGTGTCACCTGTGAATCATACCATTTCTTTTCTTTTTCAAAATATGACATTGTTATTGCAGTTGGGAAAATAAAAATAATTACCACATAAGTAACCAATCACTAAGTTGTCCAAAAATGGAAGCTTCTGCTATCACATAGATCCAGGCATAGGAAAGGAACTAAATTGGAGTTTAAGCCATCACCTGCTTTGTGATTATAAGAAAAGTGCTTTTTTAAAAAAAGTTACTTTCAAAATCTTGAAATTCTCTACAAGGACACATCTTGCTTGTATGAAAAACTTAAAAATAATACAAAGTAAACAACCCACAGATCACAATTCCACTAACTATAGATACCATTTTTAAAGGGCATATTTAAGTATTTTCTGTACTTCACTTTTATGGTTTACACAAGGCATGTACAGGTATACTTCATTCCACTTTGCTTTACTTTATTACCCTTTTCAGATTAAAAAAGGATTGTGGCAACCTGAATCAAATAAGTCTATCAGTACCATTTATCCAACAGGCTAGATGATCATTAGAATTTTTAGAATCATTGTTGTTGTTGTTGTTAGGTGCCGTTGAGTCGGTATCCAACTCATAGCGACCCTGTGTACAATATTGTCAGTGCTTCTCTGCTGTTCATAGGGTTTTCAATGGCAGATTGATTTTTGGGAGGGGGTTGCCAGGTCCTTCTCCCTTAGAATCATTAGATCATTAGAATTAAGGTATGTTCATCTTAAAAGATCTAATAGTAATAGAAACTTATTAGACTGTAGCATAGAGTAATAAATATCACTTTACATGCAGTTGCTGTTGTTAGGTGCTGTCAAGCTGGGTATAACTCATAGTGACCCTAAGTATAGCAGTATAAAACACTCCCCAAAACTGTACCATGCATATGATCTTTTTATGTTTGGGCCCAATATTGCAGCCCCTGTGTTTCTTTTCATTGAGTAATGCCACATTAGCAAAAGGAGATCCCAGAGATTTTACTTGATTTCTGTCATTTAGTTTAACTCTACTTTGAGAAAGCAACTCTTCCCAAGTCATTTCTTGAATGCCTTCCAGCCTGGGAGTCTCACTTTTCGGCACTGTATTTGACAGTACTTGTCTGTTATTCCTAGGGTTTTCAATGGGTAATTGATTCAGGAGTGGACTGCCAGGTCCTTCTCCCGAGTATGTCTTAGTCTGTAAACTCAGCTGAAACCTGTCCCCAGTGGGTGGGCCTGCTGGTATTTGAAATACCAGTGGCATAGCTTTAAGCATCACAGCAACACACAAGCCCCCACAGCACAGTAAGCTGATAGACTTGTGGGGATTAATATGCAGTGGGACACCAAGACACTCATGCAACTCATTTTATTGCAATATGTAATCTCAATGCATCATAATGATTACAGTTGTTTGGACCCAAACCATCAATATCTCTGAGGCATATATGTATTTGTATAACATTACTGTGTGCTAGACTCTGTGAGTGAAATAGAAGAGTAAGACAGAGGCTCTGTTCTACAGAAATGCATAGTTAGGAAAATAAGTTATCCATTATCTTGTAGAGCCAGAAAGGATTCAGGAAACTGAGTAGGTGGTAGAGACAGCACTGTCATAGGAAGAGTCTGAAGAAAGGGAAGAGGCTCAGGGGAGGCGATTAAGAGTCTTAATGGTGCAGTAGGGCTGAGTTGGTTTCAAATTGCTAAGGTTTGGGGACCCCCCTCAGTGACCTTCCCAAGTTAACGTGGCAGTCTGCAGGGTGTGTGCATAACACCTCATTAGGGCCCTCAGACCTCCTGTATACACCACAAAGGCTTAAGAAATTAACTGTGTTTCATGCAGATGCTCTGTGTGGCCCATTCATCCTCTGTTTTCACCATTTCCATGCAAGCTGGCTAACTTTCTACATCATTCTCCGGCCACTTCAATCTACCCTGCCCACCCATGATGTTAGCCAGAAGTATTGGTGAGTTGGCATCTCAGAATATCGCTGGATGTAACCTACACTGTCTTCCACAACTCTCTAGTAGGTTTGAGAATTAATTTATGACCATGGTAACAAGCTTCCCAGTTCACTCTTCATGAGATTTCTTCCCTACTCTCACACTTTGTGCTTCTGTGATGGGATTTAGCTCAGTTGTCAGAGTGCTGCTCGCCAGCCTCTGAGGTCCCAGGTTTGCAGTCCCTAGCACCGCAAAAATGGGAGAAGGATGTGGCAATCCACTCCCTAGGCAATCCTGAAACAATTAGCCATTGAAAATCCTATGAGGGGTGCTATAAGTCAGACACAACTTAATAGTACCTAACAGCACAGCAGAAGGTCATGAATAGCTTCCCAGAAAAACATCTTGTCTTTAAATCTCTGACTAAAGATCAGTGATGGAGAATGGAAAAGAAACAACAATTTTACCAACATCTTACTAGCTACCATGTTTTTTCCCTGCAGCTGTAGTACTGGGTCATCTGATCCTGCCAGATCTTAGAAGCTAAGCAGGGTCTGGCCTGGTTAGTACTTGGAGGGGAGACCACCTGGGGACACCAGGTTATGTAGGCTTGGGAGAAGGACCTAGCAACCTACTCCCAAAAATCAATTTGCCATTCAAAGTCCTATAAATAGCACAGAATCACTGACAATAGTGTTTTTGCCTGTTGTACACAGGGTCACTAAGAGTTAGACGCTGACTTGATGGCACCTAGCAACAACAAACTTTTGTTTATTTATTTGGGCCTTCTAAACTTACTGTGTCTATAGCCATACCACCCTGGCATACGATCTCACCAGATCTTGGAAGCTAAGCAAGGTTGCGCCTGGCTAGTCCATGGATGGGAGACAGCCTGGGAAGACCATGTGCTGTAGGCTTGGGAGGAGAACCCAGCACCCACTCCTGAAACAATCAGCCATTGAAAACCCTATGAATAGCAGAGATGCACTGACAATAGTGATGGGCATGGTACAATTTTGGTGAATATTTTGTTCTATTGTACACAGTGCCACTATGAGTTAGACCTCACTTGATGGCACCTAACAACTACCACAAGCATCTGACCGTAGAAAATTCTAAAGATGTAGGGTAGTAGCATTCAGCATCATCCAATTGCCTTCTAGCAGATGCCATCAGTTCTCTGCCTATATCCCCTTTGTCCACCCTGGAGGAAGCTTTATGCTCATATGGTTCCTGTAGCTCTCTGCCTGAGGGTATGCTCTGGCTGTGCCAACATGTGAGGTCTTCATGCGATTGGGCCAAGTGGCTCAGCAGCAACTGGCAAACAGGGAGGGACAAATGCTGATGGCCAAATACCATGGTGGACAACTCTGAGAAGTGACCATCTCAAAAAGTCTCCAGAAGGATTATGTCCAGTGTTTTACAGAGCTGACTCAGTGATACCCTTTGTATTTTTTCTGTCTCACTTATGCATTCTTCACTGTGCTTCTAGAAGTTGCTGCCCTAGAAAACTACTCATACTCTAACCCTTGATCAGGTTATGTTCGAGGAGAATTCAACTTTGTAAGATGACTGACTGTGATAAATATTCAGTTTCCATTAGGCATTTGTCATTGACATCTTTCAAATTACTTGAAGTAAACATTTTCAAACAATGCATATATAAGAGAACCATGGCTTATTTAACCAAATCTCTAACATTGGATATTTGATTTGATTCATCTGCCAATGGAGTCATTGAAACCCAGAGGGAGAAACACTTCTACCAAAGAAACTGATTCCACCTGAACTAAAGAGATTCTTCAGTTGCATTTATAACTGTCGAAGTCTACCCTCCTCTGCCTGTATTTATGAATACCAGATGGGTATTTTTTGAATGATAGAACAGAAAAATAATAGCAACCCATTAAGGTCATTAAGGGATGGCTGTGTGGAATTTATGATCAGTGGGCTGCCATTGAAGCAACCAGCTAGGATCCATAAACTACAAGATAATCTGACAGTGATTTGATTTCTGATCTGAGTAAATGCTTAGGATCCTCTACATCTGTAGACATGGAATGTTTTCCAAGCTCTCTTCCAATACTCTCCATTTTTTGTCCCATTGATTATCATTTCCACTGCTTTATTCAGGGATAAAATTAATTGCAAACTGCAAGGTTTCCCGAGTGCAGTCAGTTAATGCATGAGCCTGTTTACTACAGGCCAGATGGCTCCACAGTTACTTATAAAGGGACAGATATTGACAAAACAGTGTCTTCTGTGCAAAACTGTGCCACCAAAGTGTTCTGTATAATGCATGTCTTCAGTGAGGGGGTCTAGAAGAAAGAAAATCTTCTTCAAGTAGTCGCAGATTACTTCTTTGAAAAACAATTAGGCCTGCAAATTCCCTAGTCTTTAGCCCTAAAGCTATGCATTTCAACAAGAATAATTTTATCCTTTATTTTTAAAATGGTTCTTACTGTTGCTGGTAAAGCTGAGGGATTGAGGAGGAAAAGGGATGGCACCAAGAAGTTTGCAAAATGGAGAAGGGCAAGGGTAGCAGCAGATGGACGCCTACAGGTAATTCTATTCCTAGCCCTAGCAATTTGGGGCTTAGGGCACTTGGAGGATGAATACTGTTGGGAGTCCTTTTGCCCTGGAATCAGGATCTTCTTAAGGTACTTATTCATGTTTGGACTGGGGTGTCTGCTCTTTTCATTGAATGGATGGATGGAAGTGTGCTCACCTGGCAGTTTTATCAGAGTGACAAATACCTCTAGACTTCTGCAAGTTGTGCTGCCAGGGGCTGATGAATTTGTCCAGGGGCTGTCCACCTGGACAGTGTGCTTCTACTGCGCAGGGTGGATGAACACTGAAGTAGTATTTTGAGGAGCTGGCTCCATATTTTTCATCTTTCAGGAAAGAGGATGAAGAATGAAGTTGCTCTTTCTTCAAGTGGCAGGATATGAGACCGTCTGTGAGTTAGCTTTATTAAAATCAGCCAACACCACCCTGAGAGGGTTCAGTTTCTCCCTTAAAGCCCTTGAAGCTCCAGCAGAAATGCAAGTATGTAAGAATGTTGACTGGAAGAGATACCACATTCAATGCTTATAAACCATTAACACGGGCATGCAAATCAGATTGTTGAAATCACTTTAGCATTGCAGCAAGGTGTTTTGGGAACAGAGAAGAAGGGAAGCAGAATGCATGAAGAGTGATAGCAGGCTCTGTGTAGTCATGGGCCAAAGGAAGGCGCTGCTCATGAGGAAGAGGAGACACTCATCAGGTAGGGCTTGGGTAAGTGTGGATGGGCCTGGAGGCCATGCTTTACTTCCTTCACAGTACTGCCCTTACAAGAACTCCTTTTTTGGCATCACCAACAGGGCTCTGTTTGGTATCTCAAGCATTACAGATGTGTCTCTGAATACTGATGAGTGAGGATGAAGCAGCTATAAAATATTAAGAGTCTCTGTAGATACTCAGAGAGTCATTGCTTGCTCAGATAAGGAAACAAAATGCCCATTAATATGATCCTTGTGAAATTACTTTGTGGACAAAACATTAGCATTTGGATAAAATCTCGGTTATATTTCTGCATTTATAATTGAATCGTTCTTTTAACTCAGGAACCAAAAGACAATTTGTCATATCTCAGCCACTAATTAAAGAAATGCTGATCAGTGTGACTTATAACACCCTAACTTTCTCCTTAACAGTTCTGCTGAACTCGGCACTAGAAATCCATCTACATTCAAAGGATTGATTGCAGAACATTAGCATCATCAATACAAACCCAGCTGTTTAAGAAGAGGGTGGAGTTAAATGTTGCACAGGACCTAGTCAGTTATGACATTTTGAAAGTGAGTAAAATTCTATTGTTTCTCATCCCTTCCTTTTCTCTCTCCCCATCTTCCCTACTTAGTTCCATCCAATGACAAGTTGCAGCTTTTCATAGCATACCAAGCTTTTCTTTAGGTCAATAATTTCACGCTTCCTGTTTGTCATTCATATAGCTTTTTTTGGAGGAAGATGACAGAGGATTTTCTTGAAATGGATCTTTAGAAGAATTGACTATTAGCATTTTTTCTTCATAAATATAAACATTGTACTTACCTTGAAATTGTGTGCTATCTTTAAAAAATCTAATTTTAGAAAAAAATATTCACAGAGAAAAACCAAACTATGGGCCCAGAGATTTGACTTGAAGAAAAAAAAAAGAACTCTTACCCTTAAAACGTGCAGTGACATTTTCAAAGTCTGACAAAGTTGAATCAAATAGTGTTCATTGCTTTGTAACTTTTATTGCTTTTCAGGAAAACCAAACAGTTCCATCTGTTGTGGCTAATGATGGCAGAGGAGGAGAGCCGTTAGTTCAAACTAGAACTGACATCCCTGACCCTCCCCCACCCACCTACCCCTGCTCTTCATATCAGTCTATTACAGAAGCTGATTTTTCAGACATGGAAGTTTCTCCAATCACTTCCCAAAGGAAGCACAGAGGGTTTTTAGTTTCATATGAATGACCTCACTAACTTAATGACAAAACATACTTGTAACTTTAACTACAAAATATAGTAGAATATGGGAATAATTTGAGAAACACCAAAATCAGTAGATAATATTAAAGAGCTGCAATTGCATTTTTAAATTTAGTAACTAGTTGCTATTTCAGGACCTGGAGTAATAGATCTTAATTGGTCTATAGTATTATAATTCCTCTACTTAAATAAATTTCAAAGGTGTGCCAGTTAGTAATTCTGAGGATCATTAACTCTGACAACTGTGCCATGTCCTATGATTATGTTCATATGCATACATTCAGATATAAATACATGTGTGTATATATGTATAATTGTGCATATATGCATATGCATGCATATACACACATACACATTTTAAGAAAGAAATAACTATTAGAATTTTCATATTCAACATACACTGATAACAAAAGATGAACACAAGTGACATGTGACTTCTGCAATTATGTTGTTGTTGTTGTTGTTAGGTGCCCTCGAGTCGGTATCCGACTCATATCGACCCTCATAGGGTTTTTAATGGCTGACTGTTTTGGGATTGCCTTGGGAGTGGATTGCCCAGTCCTTCTCCCATTTTTGCGGTGCTGGGAATTGAACTCAGAACCTCAGAGACTGCAGCGCAGCGCTCTACCAACTGAGCTAAATCCCAGCCCTGTGCAATTATAAGCGGTCATATTCCACATTGCTACTGTAGTTCAACTTTGAGAAGTAATATAAATAATATCTCTTAAAATGTCTATATATTTTTGGCACCCCTGGTTTATAAGTAGCCATACAGATACTCAAAGGGAAGTTCTAACCTTGAGACTCAATAGTGAGAAATATTTTAAGCCATACGTGGTCAAGAATCTAGGGAATAAACATGCTTATGAAAAGTACAATCTTTGAATTACAAAGGTTGTAAAATAATTTACAGTTTTAATAGCATTCACAATATTTGTTAAGTGCTGTCCAGTTGGGTCCAACTCACACCAGTCCTATGTGCAACAGAATGAACACTCCCTGACACTGTGCCAGGCACACACTTTTTTATGTTTAAGCCCATTGTTGCAGACACTGTGTCAATCAACCTAGCTGAGGGTTATTTTTTAACTGACCTGCCACTCTCCCAAACATGATGTCTTTCTCCAGGGATTGGTCCCTCCTGACAACATGTCTAAGATATGTTAGTTGTAGTCTAGCCGTCCTTGCTTCCAAGCAGCTCTCTGGTTGCACTTCTTCTAGGACAGATCTGTTGGTTCTCTTGGCAGTCCATGCTATGTTTGATATTCATCTCTAGCACCATAATTCAAAAGCATCAATTCTTCTCCTATCTCCCTTATTCAATGCCCAGCTTTCACAACTCTATAATGCTACTGAAAATACCATGGTATGAGTCAGGTGCACATTCATCTTCAATGTGACATCTTTATTTTTCAACACCTTAGAGAGGTGCCCTGCCACAGCTATTCCCAATGCAAAGCATCTTTTGATTTCTTGACTGCTGTTTCCATAGTAGCACATGTAATTTGCTTTCCACACAATGGTGAATATAGTATTAGATATGATTTCTAAACTTTTCTAGTAGTTTAGAATTTTCCTAGATAACAGATACATAGGTTTAATGATATTTAGAAGAATAAACCAGGTGATAGGGGATAGCAATGAATACAAGTCATATGTCTACAGTTTTTCTTTCTGGGAGGCTTACAGATCAAGAAAAGGAAAATGAATTATTTTCTTAAGAACTATATCGTCAAACATTTCTCACCAGTAGATGAAGCTTAGGGTAATGCCACTGAGAGTTTCCTTGGGGTCTGGGATTCTGTTGGTGTTGAAATACCCTAAGCCTTAAATATCTTTGTAAATAGGAAACTGGGGAAGAAGAAAAAAAGAATTAAAATGTATTGAATATTTTGCCTGGACAATTCAAAATAATGAATGAATTCTTATAGCTGTAACTTTGGACAGGTATTATCACAAACACCTAACAGATAAGGAGAAACTAAGGCTTAGAAGGGCTTAGGTAGCTTCCATGGGGCTGAGCCATGATGCAAAGCCATGGTGTCACTCTGCTACATTATAGTGAGCACCTGGTAGCCCAACACAACCATGGTCAGACACGTCTTGTCTCATTACTGCCATAATTTTGTATTCAGTGGAAAGTAAGGCTACATCCTATAGCAAATATGAGGAGAAGAAGGATTAGCTAGGGGATAGATGTCCCATGTCAAACTATGAAACTACAAGAATCATATACATTGATCTAAGATTATTCCAGATGGAAAATGAGATGGGCAGAGAAGTTTTGGCCAATCACTGCAGGCAACAGATTGCTATTGGGTTGGTTGTGGGTACAGGGTGGGGCTTCACACCCTCCCAATATGGTTCTATTCTTATTTTCTATAAGTTCTATAAAGCTTTGGGGCCAGGAAAAAATAAAAATATTTAAGGTACACATTCTGTTTAGAAGAAGGCAAGGAAGTAGAACAGAGCTGAGGCACCAAATATTTCCATTAGAGACATTGTTGTTGTTAGGTACCATTGAGTCACGTTCAATTCATAGCAACCCTCTGTACAACAGAACAAAACATTAATGGATACTGTGCCATGTCCAGCATTATGTCAGTGCTTCTGCTATTTACAGAGTTTTCACTGGCTGATTGTTTGGGGAGTGTGCTCCTGGGTCCTTCTCCCAAGACTATAGCACCAGTTGGCCTCCCATCCACGAACTAGCCAGGCCTGACCCTGCTAAGCTTCCGATATCAGGCATCGGATGCCAGGGTGGAATGGCTGTAGATTCATTAGAGAATTTTGTTGTGGTGGTGGTGGTTGTTGTTAGGTGCTATCAAGTCAAGTTTGACTCATAGTGACCTTCACAGGGTTTTCAATGGCTGATTGTTTCTGGATTTCTTTGGGAGTGGATTGCCCCATCCTTCTCCCACTTGTTGTTAGGTTCTGTGAAGTCGGGTCTGACTCATAGCGACCTCCATAGGGTTTTAAGTGGCGGATTGTTTGGGGATTGTTTCGGGAGTGGACTTCCACATCTTTCTCCCATTATTTCGATGCTGGAGATCAAATCCAGGCCCTCAGAAAGCACAGGGCAGCACTCTATCAACTGATTTAAACACCAGCTCCATTAGAAAGATTGTTGTTGTTGTTGTTAGGTGCCGTCGAGTTGGTCTCCGACTCATAGCGACCCTCATAGAGTTTTCAATGGCTGTTTCGGGATTGCCTTGGGAGTGGATTGCCAGGTCCTTCTCCCATTTTTGCAGAGCTGGGAATTGAACTTGGGACCTCAGAGACTGCAGCGCATCGCTCTACCAACTGAGCTAAATCCCAGCCCATTAGAAAGGTTAGACAGATCCAAATATCTAAGGAAAGAACTTGAAAGGACTTCAAATACAAACTAACTTCATACTTTGTCCTTGTAGAAATGGGCTACCAGATTATTTTAGAGAGCTAAATGAATTCATTTAATGTTACTGACTTCCCCAGATGCTATAACGTATGTTATAAACACACTTTTCTAGATCTCTGGCATGGCAGGAGTGACTAAATGGACAAATACCATTTGATCGCAAAGTTGAAATTCTGAGATTTTTTTTTTTTTTTTTTGCAGTACTGGGGGTTGAACCCAGGGCCTCCACCCTGAGATGCTAGGATTACAGGCCTGTGCTACTGTGCCCTGCTCTCTCTCAGAAATTCTTATCAAAACCAACTATCACAAGGTCTATCAATGTCTTCTAGGCTGAATTGCAAAAAACAAGGTACGATCAAATATTAGTGTTAACTGACAGAATCTTTCTCTTTGGCTTTAGAAAAATACAAGGAGAAAGCCTTGAGAGCAGATAATCCCATAAATATGTTACAGATAGTGGCCAATGTGGAGACACGGTCCTTCAATACAGACAGCAAGTGCTGGGGTCAGAGTCCAGGTTCATGTATTCTGCAGACTGGCCTGGTTCAGTCTGTGAATCAACACATTCCCTAAGACACAGGACAGTTGAGAGAGAAAGCAAGCTCTTTGTTGCTGTTTTGCCTGTAGCAATCATGGTAATCTTGTCTACAATGCAAGTATAACAAATTGCATTTGCTTATTTTTGCTGTTTTCTAAAAGTGAGGGAAGATGTTCAACTTGCGGTCCATCCTTGCTTCCTTGCTCAGCCTGCAAACATTTTCTGTGTAGTTCTCAGATCAGCACTTACAGAAGGGTCAGGCATTGCAAAATGCGCTGGCAAAGAAACTGGGTTTCTCAGAGGACAGTGGTGGCGAGAAACAAGTGAACTGAGAAAATATAATTTATATCCCTTTGGATGAGCAAAGAGATCTGTTTTGGAATTTCTGCCTTTATACTGGATATCCTTTTAAGTGTGTCTGTAGTGTATATAAGAAAGTGTGTGTTTTGACCTCCACATAATTCAACATGAAGAGAAGAAAGCGAGGGGAGGAAGAAGGCAGGAGGTAGGAACATTTTGTCAACAGGAAGTTTTTGAAAAGGATAGAATTAAATGCTCTATATGAACAATGTTGAGGAAAAAGACACATAGTAAAAGGTATAGGAGGAGGATGTGGCAATCCACTCCCAAAAGCAATCCCTAAAACAATCAACCATTGAAAACCCTATGAATAGCAGAGAAGCACTGACATAGTGCCTGGCATGGCACCGTGTCAGGGTGTATTTTGTTCTGATGTATATAGGGATGCTATGAGTGAGACCCAATTTGATGACATCTGACAACAACGATGACATAAGAAAAGGCAGGAATAAGTATTTCCAACGAGGGAGCATATCCAAAAAGAACAGGATGTGAACTCAGGAGGGCAAAAAATCCCTTCCCAACAGGACACGTCTACTTGTCTTTATGAGAAATTTGTGTTAGCCATTCCAGCTGTGTGGGGTAGTTGCTTCTGCTTTGCTGGACCACAGCATTGTGGAGTTGAAAGAAATAAGAAATCTGTAGGAAGTTTCCAATGGTTTTGACTGTTAGTGGACACTTGAGAGATACACTGGTGGAGTGAGAGTGGGTCACCATGGCAGCAAGTATGTGGGGGTGTATCAGAGGATATGAAGGGCATTTCAGAATGCCTATGGTTTGGAGATATGTGATTTGAAAATATTCTCCCAAGCACTGGTTGATGATTTTTCTCCTCAGCTCCTCAAGAAACAGTGGTCAGTACCTCACTTCCATGATTTCTTCTAAAAGTTTCAATGTTTTAGCTCTTCCATTTAGATTTGTGACCCACTTTGAGTTAAGATATCTGCATGGCACAAGGCATGGACCCAGCCTCATTCTTTTGCATGCAGACCTCTAGTTCTCCCAATACCATTTTTATTTTGGGTGTTGGGAATGGAACCCAGAGCCTTGTGCGTGCATAGCATGCACTTTACTACTGAGCTACATCCCCATCCCTCCAGCACATCTTTAAGAATATTTTTTGCTCCATTTTCTTGTTTTGGGACATTGGATATAATTTTGTATGTTTTTACCTAAATATTTGGGAACATTTCTCTATGGTTTTAAATATATTCCCTATTGCATTTTAGATGAGTTAAAATCCCTTGGTAGATGTACCTTCCTCCAGATACTCAGAAACCATTTTAGGAAAACTGCCTTTTCCAGTTGCCTCTTGATGTGGGAGTCCTCATACACCTCTGTTGTGGCTGAGGTATGGCTTTCCGAAGCCATTGGAAAGACAGAAGCAGGGAAAGGCAGGTGTTAACTTTATTGCTGATAATTGCAAAATATGGCTCTAGAACTTTGGCAAAAACAGCTTTTAGCATTCTTCTTTCACCCCGCCCAAAGTCAAAATCTGGTAAAAGCTAAACTGAGAGCTCCATACTGTAAAGCAAAACCTTCCACAGATCTAAGGGGGAGAGGGAAAAGGGACAGCCATCTGGTGGTAGTGCCATCTGAGAAATATAGACAAATGAATGTCAGCTCTTTGGGGAAACATAATCAGTAATGTGGAGGCAAGGCCTGTTATTCTCAAATAGTGATTCTCAAACTTGAGCATACATCAGAATCAGCTGAAGAGATTGCTGTGGGCAATGTTGATTTTTTTTCGCTTTGAAATAATCTTAATTACAGAATAATCACAAAGATAGTTTCCTGGTATTGGTAAGTGCATTAGCTTTCTCTAATCATAATTCAGTTACCAATACCAGGAAAGTAACATTGACACAATGGACCAGTTGGCTCAGAGCTGCCACAACAAAATACCATGGCCAGCATGGCTTAAGCAACAGAATTTATTTCTAGCAGTTCTGGAGGCAGTTCAAGGTGTTGGCAGACTTGGTTTCTTGTGAAATTTCCCTTTTTGCCTTGCAGATGGCTGCCTGATCACTGTGGTCTCATGTGATAGAATGAGAGCACCTTGGTTTCTCTTCCTTGTCTTATAAGGCCACCAATGACATTAGAATAGTACCCCACCCTGTGACCTCATTTAACCTTGTTATCTACTGAAAGCTCTGTCTCCAAATATCTTCATATTGAAGGTTAGGGATCAACATATGAATCTGAGGGACAGCAATTTAGTTCATTACATTCCACCTCTGACCTCTTCCAAATTCATGTTCTTCTTGCACACATCACATATTCCTCTCATCCCAATGGTTCCAAAAGTCTCAACTCATCTCAGCATCAACTTGAAAGCCCCGAATCCAAAATCTCATCTAAATTGCCTATGTGTGAAATCAGAAGCAAAGTTTCTCTCCAGCTATAACCTGTGAAATCAGACACATTTGTGCTTCCCAAATACAATAACTGGGCAGGCAAAGGATAGACATCACATTACTAAAGGGGAAAAAGGAAAGAAAAAAGGGCAGTGGGCCCCAAGCAAGACCCAAACCTAGCAAGACAAATTCTATCAGATTATAAGATTTGGGAATAATCTTCTTTGGCTCAATGCCCTGCGGGACCACTGGGTGTCAGTAGGTGACCCCACACATCCAAGGAAAGCAAGCTATGATTATTCTAACTTTAAGGGGTTCAAGTTAAGCAATCTGCTTTTTCCTAAGAAATTTTCTATTTCATATATTTTACCAAATTTATTTGCATAGGCATCTCCAGAATAATGTGTTACAATTTTACCTTCAATGGCTATGGTGTGATTTCTCCCCCTTTTTACCACCCCCTGGTTAGCTACTGGCTCGTGTATTATTTTATTTTGTTAGAAAAGGGTTTGATTTGTTGATTAGGTCTATGGCTGTATCATCAGTTGAGGCATTGAACCACAAGCATCAATTTCTTCCTTCATCTTTATTTCTTCCCTTGTTCTTTTTTGGGCTTATTGCACCTTTCCTCTAGTTTGTGATTTGGTACTTAAATTTATTATCTTTCTTGTGATACTAGGGATCCACTTATTTTCATTCTTTAACTTTTACTGCTATGAGGCTTAGATCACAAGAGCCCATGTACGCAGAATTCCCTAAGTTCTCGGATGCTATATACTGTTTCATATCCTCAAATGCTTGAATATTTTTAATTCCACTTGGAGTACTATTACAGTTTTCTTCAGTTTCATTTTTTTTAGGTGGGGGAAGGGCATCTTCCTTAGTTGATGCTTATAGAAATTGATTGTTTGACTTTTTGTAAAACCTCAGTATGGATCTGTTGATATTAATTTTTTTTGTGTTATCAGGTATTTTCATGAGTCCCAACTTAATCGTTTCTCTGTCAGATACCTTAGTGGATTTTTGTTTGTTAGGTGGAGGAGGAAATGTGAAGTGTGTGTTTATGGTTACCTCTCCTATTCCAAAGCTCTATTTTCTTCCTCTATGCTTTTTCTCCCTATTATTAAAGGACACTTTTTTCTTCCTATTTCTTACTTAAAACTGCATCCATGTTTGAAACTGTGTATATTTTTAAGTCTTTCTCCCTGTAGCCTTTGTGCTGATCTACCTAGATACAATTAATTAATTTACTGTATTATAATTTTAGACTTTAGATTGAACCAAAGTTTCTTCATTGGCTTCTCTTTTCTCATTCCCTTTAGTTTTTCTTAGCATACCAAAGAAAACAGCAGGTTATAGGGAGGGTATACCAGTATGGTGCGAACCTGAGGAACAGTGGATTGATATTCAATTTTTTATAGTATTTTGAAGTTGGGCATTAAGTTATGCTGAAGGCATGGCTGTTGTGTCAACTTATATTTTCCTTTTTATTATTCCATATTATTTTCTGGAGGAAATACTAGGACAAGGAAAATTAAGCAGCCATCAATGTTGTCAGATACCTGGGAGTCCTAGAGGGTTTACCAAAACATAAATTTAAATGTATTCCTGATTATTAAAATAACCAGAGTTTCTGATTCAGTAGGTCTGAGGTAGACCCTTAGGAGTTTGCATTTCTAAAATGTTTCCAGTAATGTTGGATAAATCCACTCCCAAGGCAATCCCAAAACAATCCGCCATTGAAAACACTATAAGGGTCCCTATCTATGAGTTGAACTCGACAGCACCTAACAACAACAACAACAACAATGTTGGATAATGCTGATAGGGAGATCATACATTGAAATATACTTTGTTGGCACAAAAGCAACCACTGGGAAAATAAAGTTAGAGGAAATGATGATTTGTTTCACACAAGGGTGAGCACCTAACCACAGGTTAGATGATCCTTAGGCTGATTGCCTTCACCAGGCATGGCTTCAGAAAAGAATACAGCCAATCACATTACCTCAGGAACTCATGCTGTTAAATGATGGCAGGAGGAGTGGAATCTGATATGGTGACTAGAGTTGGAGTTATGGTTACCAGGCCATGAAAGTTCCAAAGTGTTAGCACAGCTCAAAGTCTGGGGAAACACATATCAGAGATAAAGGAGAGAAACAGAGACTGAGACAAATACCTGTTTCAAAATAATGATAAAAACTATGAAGAAAATAGAATTACATGATTGAAAGAGGTAAAGGTGGAGGGATGGGCAATGAGTAGATATGTTGATATTTGCATAAATAGAAAAAGGCTTTCCTATGGAGGTGATATTTGATGAGCAGTCAGCCATGCAAAATATCAAGGGAAGATTCCAGAGGAAATTCCAAATGTGACCATCCAAAAGTGGAATCATAAATGATAATGCAGTTTTACACAAAAATGGTAAAAAATGTCAGGTTTGGCTCTATGTCTCCATAGCTCCATGACAAAAGGATCAAGCGTCTCTGCACTACTAGTTCTTCCCTGAAAATTACTGCAGTAGGACACCTAATAGATTGGCTTGGCTCATGTGTTCATCACTAAGTTAATTATGCCAAAGAGGCCTACCTCCTACAGAGATCTGTAACCTGGAGGAGGAAAAGGCTTGGAAACAGTCACTACGGTTGTGTTAAGAGCCAAGAAGCCAGCTGGTCCATTCTACTGCATTGCCTAAGCTTCTCATTGCAAACACATCTAAATACACCCTTTTCTTGCACACACAATTTGAAAAATGTCCCTGCTTACCATAATACAGTATTTTTTATATAATCATAAACATACTGATTTTCTCTATTGGAGGGAAAAAAATCAAAATCATGTCTACCTATTCGTTCACTTTCAGATGTAATCAGAGCCATACACTTTCCTTGTGATTTGGCAACTTTTGTGCTGAAATTGAAACCACCTTTAATACTCCCGATTTACCAGATATGGAAAGAACAGGATCATTACATTAAGAACCTCATTGTAGAAATAGGAGCACATTTCCTCTGGCAGTCTGTTTTATACTGCTATAATAGAATAGCTCAGACCAAGACACACACACACACACACACACACACACACACACACACACACACATATGTAGAGCATTGTGCTGCAGTCTCTGAGGTCCTGAGTTCAATTCCCAGCACCACAAAAATGGGAGAAGGGCCTGGCAATCCACTCCCAAGGCACTCCTGAAACAGTCAGCCATTGAAAACCCTATGAGGGTCGCTATGAGTCGGATACCGACTTGACGGCACCTAACAACAACAAATATATATATATATATATATATATATATATATATATGGCAAGAAAAACTTATCTACTCACAGTTTTGGAGGCTGGAAAGTCCAAAAGCAAGGTACCAGCAAGTCTGGTTGCTGGTGAGCGCTGCCTACCAGTAGCAAAGTTACACAGAGACTTCACAGCCAAGTGCTGCTTGCAGCCTCCTATTTAGAATGGTGTTAATCCCTTCGTGAGGAGGGAGGGCGGCTCATGGCTTTATCACCTCTTACAGGTCCCCCACCCGCCTCTGAATACCATCCTGTTGTTAACAACTGAATTTTAGAGGAGCTACATTCAACCTCAAGCATTGTCCTTTTTTAGGGAAAGCACAGCATCTTTCATACAGTAACTTGACCATCTTCAGTTTTGTTTTTTGGAAGAATTTCCTTTCTGTATTATCTTTCATGGCTAATAGATACTGAAAAGGACCTTTCTATTGGGGGTCATTCGCCTTTAGCAGACTTTATTGTTGGCAGAGTTGTGGAACCCCAGAGATTGCTGGAAAGCAGGTGACACAGACTTTTAACATGTAGTCCTGATGGCCAGGGGTAAGCAGAAGAACTGAGAGAGGATATCGGCTATTTAATTTATCTCCAAGGTAGAGGCCAGTCCTATGAAAGCAAATTTAGGCTTATCTAGGCAAAATCAACATCTCTCATAGTCTGTGGTAGATGCTAGCAGTTGAAATCTGCCATACAATAAAGAGAATAGACTATTTCTTAAAGACTCATAACTTTGCCATTATGGATTTACTATTTACATTAAAGCCTGCAGTGGTAGCCCTGTGGCATCCAATTGCATCAGATCTCGGAAGCTAAGCAGGGTCGGGCCTGTTTAGTACCTGGATGGGAGACCACATGGAAACACCAGAAGCTGTAGGCTTGGGAGAAGGACCTGGAAACCCCCTCCCAAAAATCAATCTGCCATTGAAAAACCTATGAACAGCAGAGAAGCACTGACAATAGTGTTTCCCCTGTTGTACAGAGGGTCGCTATGAGTCGGATACCAACTCAATGGCACCTAACAACAACAACAACAACAACAATTTACATTTTCAGTCTGGATATACATTTCAGTCAACAATTTTCAGTCTGGATATACATTTCACCTGGTGATAAAAGAAACTTTGGATGAGTTTTTTTTCCCTAGGCTTAATTAATCCTTTAGTTACCATTCCACGGGGGAAAAGTATCATCAATTTAGGATATTCTTAAAAGGAAGAGGAAAAAAAATGATCTACAGAATTAGATTCTCATGAAGAGCTAATATGGCTATTCCTGTTGTAAATGTGCATATGTATGTACACACATATATGTAAACTCAATCTATTGATTCATGTTAATAAATAAGTACATGTTAATAACATGGCTCAGATACTTAAGAATATTTTGTTTCCAGATGGCTATTTTATTGAGGTGGTGGCTAGCAGCATTGAGGCTTCTTATGCACTCTTATTTTTCTTTCTCTAGTCTAGGGATTTTTCAAAAAATTCTAGGCACATTTTGTAACAAAATGCTACATGAATGTTAAAGGAACCCAGGGCATAATTTATTAGTACATTTTACATTTACAAATATTATGTAAATTCAAATTTATAACATAAAAATTAATCAATAAGCATTCAAACTACTGTATTGGTCAACTTCAATGTTTGTCCATAAAGTACATTTGAGTGTACATATTTTATTTTTAATTCAAGTTTTAAAATCGTTTGAAATAAAGTAAAAGATGAGGTTGGCTTAATTTGTGGAACCTGTAATGTCTGAGAAATTAACATAGTTTGAATGCCACTCTATTTTGGTAAGTTTCAGTGAAGCAGTGCAAAATATTTTTAGAGCTATAAACTCATTTAAAAAATTATCCTAGTTAGGTATGGGTCTCCAGATACCATCAATGGTTGTGTATCTAACAGATGCCCCCCAAACCTTCCACCATATTTCATTTGAGACCACTTAGAAATTTGCCAGTGTGAAGATCACTATTTTCAATTTTCCATCTCTGTAATCTTGTTAAATGTTAATTTATAAGGCAGAATGTTTTATATCCTTTGTGAATAAACCCATATATCCATGCTTACAAGGGAAACTGGAATAATGGGTGGTGGGTATGTGTAAGGATATAGTTGAACAACCATTGATAGATAGAAAAAACAAAACAACAGTAGCCTCCTAATCTGGAAAGGCTTGGACACTCCTTGGGCAAACATATTAGACAACTAAACACTTAGAGTATTTTTACCCTGTAATTTTTTTCCAAGAGGCAACAACTATCAAATGATTAATAAAACATAACAAAATAAATATGATTTAGCTCTCACCAGATAAACCAAACCTGCCAACATCTTGCTTTTGGACCTTAAGCAAGTAGGTTTAGCAAACTGGCTTAAGTTTTAAAATACCTGAGTTAGCATCCAAGTTAGCCCTGTGACGTTGGTAAATGATTTAATTTCTAAATGTGTCTTCCCTTTGACTTGCATAATAAAGTTGTCATTCTGTGGGTCTCAATTGAAATCACTTAAGGTGTTTTTAAATATGCTGATTCTTAGGCCTCATGGTTGGCCAAACAAATCAGAATTTTTGGAACTGAAGCCAGAATTTGGTATTCTAACATTGACCCCTAGCTAAGTCTGATGGAGAGACTTGAGTTGAGAATCATTGCTCTTGGTAGCATATAGTTGGCTCCTAAATCCCTTTCCTTAAATCTCTTTTGATATCCTAGTTCAGTGTTTCCCAAACTTCATTGAATAACACAATCACCTGGGGAGCTTGTTCATCATCAGCTGCTGGCCCATCCTTGGTTTCCAACCTAAGAGAACAGGTGTGGACCCTCGCAATTTGCACATCTTACATGTTTCTAGATGATTCTGATGCTACTGGTCTGGAGATCACACTTTGAGAGTCACCATTTTGGCTCTTAGCTAACTCAGATCTCTTCCAGGAGGTATGAGGGGCACAGACAAATTCTATGTGAAATCATAGTTTTCAGCTTGCAAGCAAGTTTTTTTGATCATCTCCTAAACAGTTCATTTCACAGTTGAAATAATGTAGGGCCAGAGCACCAAAATAATCTACACATTCGTGTCTTTTATTATCACCATCCCCTAACCACTGGTTCTGTATTCTTTCCAATGCTGGGGAGAAGAAAAAGAATGTTTGACCCTACAACAGTCTTATCAATAAATGATTATTATTAAACAATGAGTTAATGGTAGTTGCCATTTAACAAACACCTGCTAGCGGGTCATCATAGTGGAAACTAAAACTTCAAAGGCGTTGTTACATGCTAGGTGCCAGGCTAAGTGGCTTTACATGCATTAATCCATTTAATGTTCACAATTTGAGCTAGCATAGTATTAACATTCCTACCTAGAAGATGGCCTGCAGCCATGCCATTGTGGCACCAGATCCCATCAGATCTTGAAGCTAAGCAGGAGCATGCCTGATTAGTGCTTGGATGGGAGACCACTTGGGAACACCAGGTGCTGTAGGCGTGGGAAAAGGACCCAGAAACCCACTCCCAAAAAACAATCAGTCACTGAAAACCCTATGAACACCAGAGAAGTGCAACAATAGTGCTTCACCTGTTGTACATAGGGTCGCTATGAGTCAGATACAAACTTGACGGCACCTAATGACAACCCATGAGATGAAGAGCTGAAGCAGAGGAGATTAAACAAGTCACAGATTCAAGCTAAAGCTCAGGCCTTCGACCACACTACTCTCCACCTCCCTCTGATTTAATCCTCCCAGCAGTCTCACAAACTCATTGTTATTACCCCTTACTTTTCAGATGAGCAGATAAGATCAGAGAGTGTACAAGATGCATCTAACAGCTCACTTCCTAATCAAGTGATGAAGAGAGTCAGGGAAGCCAGAGCTGACTAATTTAAAAATCCTGGCTTTTCTCATTGGGCCAAATCCTTAATCTGCACACACATACACTAAAGTTCCAATCAGGCAGATTATGCCAAGCCATGGAAGAGAGCAAACTGGACTAGTCTGCTTATCTCTGAGCATAAGAACTAGTATCTGACCTTTCCATTTCCCAGTAGTAATTTCACTAGAAAGTGGTGTGATCACAGCGCTAAGGGTAAGTTCATTTCCTTTCTCTCCTTTCATTAGCTTTTCCTATTGTGATGTGTCCTAGGTGTCTCTCTTGTTCAGCTTCTTTGGGCCTGACGCAGCTAGAGGGTGAGTCACATTGACTTGATCACTTTGCTTTGCTTCTTAGGTTTTTCTCCTTTTCTAACTAAAATTGGGCCCCAACTACTTATCAACAGTATGCAGTAAATGGCCACTATATTCCTGGCACCTTCAGCCATACCACTGTGGTGTCTGATCCTGTCAGATCTTGGGAGCTAAGCAGGGTCGGCCATGGTTAATACTTGGATAGGAGACTGCCTGGGAATACCATGTGCTGTAAGTTTGGGAGAAAGACCCAGCAACCCACTCCCCCAAAACAATCAGCTATTGAAAACCCTAGGAATGGCAGGGAAGCACTGACAATAATGTTTTGTCTGTTGTACATAGGGTCGCTATGAGTCAGACACTGACTTGATGGTACCTAACAACAACAACAACATATTCCTGGCACTGTGCTTAGCACTATTGAGACAGATACTAAGATCTTGGCTGTATTTTCCTCACAGTTTGGTTTTCTTATTGAGAAACAAAGATAAATTAATAAACAAAAAATTAAATAGAACAATGAAAATTACTGGAGTGTGAGATAATCTGGTAAAAACAGTTAAGTGTCCAAAATAGAAAATACAGGGTATAATCAAAAACCATGAATGCTGCTGCTGAGTGCCACGCAATGGAAAGGCAAGGATTTTCAATTGGAAGTGACACATCAAATCTTAGTAACAGTGTGTGACAAATTCAGCTTCTTTGGTGAAGTCAATTGGGTGCAAGCTATGATTGAGGGAATGTCCTGAGAAATAGGCAATCGGTTTCATCTTCGTCATGACAATGTCACACCTCACTTGTGGTACAGCAATTTTTGCCAAGTGAAAGCAACAGTGTGTCCTTACCCACCTTTTTCACCAGATCTGTCACTGTGTGACTTCTCACTCTTCCCCAAAGTCAAAATGACCATGAAAGGTAAATGTTCTGAATTGATTCAGGACATCATCAAGGCAGCCATGACCGTGTAACTAAATAAACGCATGAGAGAGGACTTCCAGAACTGCTTCAGGAAGAGGCAAGATTGATGGGATAAGTGTGTTTGACACCAGGGGCAGTATTCTGAGGTGGAGTAATGGCAGTGTCTCTTTCACTGTAATACACTTTTAACATTTTTAAACATTCAACATACTTTTAAAAATCACACTTAGGTGCAAGGTTGCTTGAGAAATGAGACATGGTGTAGTTGGAGTTATCTGAAAAGGCTTCATGAAGGTAACTGAGGATTGAGAAAATAGCTGAAATAGATAATGCTAGTAATTATGGTCCTTGAAGGAGAAAGGAGCCAAACAATGGGGCGGGAGTGAGTTCATTCAGGAAGGAAAAACATGAACGGTATGGAGTGGTGGGTTAGGACAAACACTTGCATATCAGAAGCTTTATTAGAAAAACAAGAGAAAAAAATCACAAATTAGGATACATGTCCCCATACTTTATGAAATTCTGTAGAGTGCTATGCTGGGTGTTTTTAAAGTAAGAGTTTGACCTGCAGTAGAAATAAAGTCTGAATTCTGGCAGTCACATCTTTTTGGAAGACAATTCTTTACATGTCTCTTGCATTTCTGCACATCTCCCAAAGTGACACATTAACTGCCCTTTGTTCAAACAACTTTTAAAGGATGTTAATATAGCAAACAGCCTTCAGTGATATAGTGTCTCCCTTTGGAATGAAAGGTACATTTGATTAAAGATGGAAGGTAGAAAGTGCTTGCCCCTGGAGCAAAGAGTAAACAAGCCTATCCCCATTATGAAAGATGGGGTTCCCAAAGCTCTGGCAGTATTTCCTGGGAAGCAATCCACTGCATGTGAGACACCATCTGTCTCCCTTCATACTACCATGAGAGTTAGGGCTACTAAGGCTTGGGGAACTGAAATGAACACTGTTGCTCTGGCCAGTGCTGTTGCTATAATTAATAAACTGTCCCTGTCTCTAATTGAGTGATCTTGCCAGGTCCTCTGCCAGAATCCATGAAAATGCAGCAAGATAACTTGTTGAATTGTGAAGTGAGATTTCAGACTCTCCATAGAGTGACATGCATATATATAAACATGAAAGCAGTGGAATCCTTAGCCACTGTAGTCAGAACCCACACAATTTGTTAGAATGCTGGCTGATGTACCTGGGAGAATGAAGGAAGGGCATACAGTGATTGGGAAGGAGGAAGGGGAATGCTGGACCGTTTTATGTTCAGCCCTTTCTGTAGACTACTATGCAATCCTTATATCCATTCCCATATGGCAATAAAAATTCTCCAAGTTTTTGGTATTGGATTTTGGCAGTTATAAGGTGCAAAGTTGTGGTGAATTTATATTTTAAAAATTATTACAATAAAAGATGGGCTGGGATTTAGCTCAGTTGGTACAGCACAGCTCTGCAGTCTCTGAGGTCCTGAGTTAGATTCTAAACACTGCAAAAATGGGAAAAGGACGTAGCAATCCACTCCAGAGGCAATCCCAAAACAATCAGCCATTAAAAACCCCATAAAGGTTGCTACAAGTTGGATAAGACTGGACAACAACTAACAACAACACAACAGTAAAAGGTGCATTGCCATTAATCTCCCTCACATTCTTCCCCCTGGCTTCAAACATATCTACCCATCGTTCTTGCCACTGTCTGAAGCAGCTCTGGGTGTCCTTCTGCAAGTATCTTTAGTTTTACAGCTGTGGCTGCCTTGATGTCCTGAACCAATTGAAAACATTTATCTCTCACGGTCATTTTGACTTTGGGGAAGAGCCAGAAGTTGTACAATGCCAGATGTGGTAAATAAGGTGGATGAGGACATGTCATAATGTTTTTATTTGACAGAAATTGCTATCCCAGAAGTGATGTGTGACACAGGCCATTGCCCTGATGGAACATGAAACAAAAGGCACAAAAGAAGACTTTCATAAGTGCTTTAGAAAGTGGCAAGAACAATGGGATAAGTGTGTTTGAAGTCAGGGGCAGTATTTTGAAGGGAATTAATGGCAATGTGTCTTTTACTGTAATACAAATTTTAAATGTATAGTTTTTGATCATACCTCATAAAAGGAAGCTTAGCCTTTTGGGGGTGATTTCCCTGATAGGGACAAAGTCCTCTGCAAAAACATGGATAAAACAGTGACTATCTGGGCTCTTACTGCCCCAGAATAGGTTTTGATGATGATGAAGGTGACCCAGTGGAGAATGAGAAACTATCACAAAGAAATCAAAGTTATTGAGATTACTTCCATTGTCCTAGAAAACTCTTTTATTCTGTATGTTGGAAGCAGGCAAGAATGCCCAGGGTGTCATCGGGACCATTGGGCAGCAAATTCTCAGAGTTAAGGTGATTTCTTAAAAAAATAAAAAACAAAAAAACTACTCAGGGTAATTAAACATATGTATCAGTGGGCATCATCAAAATCCCAGAAACAAATTCTCACATTTATGGGCAATTGATTTTCAACATGATATGAAAAGACAAAATTTAGATAATTTAAATTTAACTGTATTTAATTAAGCAAAGACTGAGTACAAATTGGGCATTCCCCAGAACCAATATAGGTTTAAAATGACTCTGAGGCTGGCATTTGCCAGGATAACATTTATAGTCGCCAAAGGGAAGTGGCCTGCAGTGTACCACTGTGGTGCCTGATCTTGTCAGATCTCAGAAGCTAAGAAGGGTCAGGCCTGGTTAATACAGGGATGGGAGATGGCTTGGGAACACCAGGTGCTGTAGGCTTGGGAGAAGGACCCAGCAATCCACTCCCAACAAATAATCAGCCATTGAAAACCCTATGGATAGCAGAGAAGCACTAATAATAGTGTTTCTCCTGTTGTATGTAGGGTTCCTTTAAGTTGGATACCAACTTGATGGCACCTAACAACAACAATGAAGGTAAGGAATGTGCAGAAAACTGGACTGAGGTGCAAAGACAATTTTGTTAAAGCTTGAAGTTTGCCTTTTGAACATGGTTTGAACAGTTGGCCACCTGTGACTGAAGCTTAGCTGCTGTGATTGGTTGATAGACTCAGCTATTTGTCACCAAGGCAACAGGTCTTCAGTTTGTTTACATACTGAGCTAGGTTGTAGTTCATTATGTAAGGGCTGGAGTGCGTGAGTTAGAAGGCTTTCTCAGTACAAATTTAGTTTGATTTAACAATGGGTATCAACACAATTCAATAAAGGAAGGAGTAGAATAGTTTTCATCAAGTGCTGGGACAATTGGTATTGGCTTGCCAAAGACTGAAATTGGACTGTTTCTTTACAGATAAACAAAAATTAATTCAAAATGAATTTAGACCTAAAGGTAAGAACTAGAATATTGAAACTCTTAAAAGGAATCATAGCAGTATATCTTTGTGAACTTGGATTTGGCAAAGGCTTCTTAGATATGATATCAAAATCAAATAGCAGGAAAATAAAGAAATGAAGTTCATCAAAATTAAAATCTTTCATGCTTTATAGAGCATCATTAAGTGAAAAGACAACCCACATAAAGGGATAAAATATCTATAAATCATATATCTGATAAGGCAGCTACATTTGCACATTTAGAGAGTATCTATAACTCAACGGTAAAAGGATCAATATTTCAATTAAAATTGGGCAAAGGATATGCATGGATATTTTTCCAAAGAAGATACATAAATACACAGTCACATGAAATGTTTCATATCATTATTGGAAAAGCTTAAATCAGATCCACAATGAGATACAAATGTATACCCTCTAAGATGGCTATAATTAAAAAGACAGATAGTGACAAGAGTTGATATGGAAAAATTAGAACTTTCATACATCGTTGATGGGAGTATAAAATGATGCAACTGATTTGGACAATAGTTTTGGAGCTCCTTCAGAAGTCAAACATTTAAATTACACATGACAGTAGCAATTCCATATTGAGCTATATACTTGTCTTAGTCTGTTCATATTGCTATACAAGATACCAGACTGGAAAATTTGTAAAGAATAAAAAATTAATTGCTATAGTTCTAGAGGCCAAGAAGTCTAAGATCTAGGAACTCCCCAGGATTTGATGTTTGCTGAGGGCTGTTCTGCTTTTCAGATGGTACCTTATTGCAGTGTCCTCATAAGAGAGAGCCAAAAGGGGCTCAACATAGTGTAGAAGGCCATAATCCCATTCTTAATCACCTCCTAAAGGCCTCACCTCTAAATTCTATCACATTAGTGTTCAAGTTTCAACATATGAATTTTGGGGGGCATTCAGACTATATGCAAAATCAAGAGAACTGAAAACATGCCCACAAAAAGACTTATCCATGAATATTCATAGCATCCTTACTCATAATAGCTAAGAGGTAAACACAATTGAAGTGTCAATCATCTGAAGAATGGATAAACTGGATATGGTCTTCATAGAAAGAAGCATTTGGCCATAAAAAAATGAAGGTACTGAAATGTGATACAGCAGAGATGAATCTTGCCAAGGGACAGAGAGAGTAAAGAAATGGGAGTCTCTGCTAACAAGTACATAGTTTCCCTTTGGAGCAATGGAAATGTTGAGGAAGTTGGCTGCAGTGATGGATGTACCACATTGTGAACATAGTAAAAACCACTGAGTTGAGTACACTTTAAAATGGTGAATTTTATGTTGTGTGAATTATGTTTCGATAATAAAAAGTTGCAAAAATACATGGGTGAACCTTGAAATTATTATTAACTAAGTGAAAGAAACCAGATTCAAAATGCCACATTTTGTGTAATTCTTCTTATGAAATGGCCAGCATAGGCAAATCCATAGAGACAGAAAGTAGGTTAGTGGCTGTTGATGGCCAGGCATTGTGGGAGGGAGGATGAATGGACAGTGCCTGCTAATGTGGATGACGATTCCTTTGGGGAGTGAAGAAAATGTTTTAAAATGCATTATGATTGTGATTGCACAATTCTATGAGTATAAAAAACCACTGAATTGAACACTTTAAAAAGGTAAATCTTGTAACATGTTAATTATATTTCAATTAAACTGTTATGCAAAGAAAAATTATATCTATGTGAGAAATAGAAAGCCATGCAGTACCTATAAATAATGAAATTACTTAATAAGTCTGTATGTCTTATTCCCTACCAAAAAGAGAAGAAAGGTGTTACTGCATAAATCAAGCCCAAGTTCCCTGAGAGAAGCAAACTCTGTGGTTCTAGCTAGAAAATATTGTGGCTATGGCTATTTAGTCAAAGTGTTCCCAGTGCTGAAAAAGGTGGGCTTTGAATGCATGAAAAAACTTTAGAATTTCACTTAAATGAACTGCAAACAGCCACCATATTGCTCAAAACTGAAACAAAACCTACTTTGCTCTTGGTGCCACCTGATCCCTCGCTCCCTCCTCTACTACAATATAAGCTTTTTGAAAGGAAAAGATGATTACAGATAAGATAGAGGTATCCCCATACCCAAGGAATACCCAGTATGCTAGGGAACTTCTGAGAGGGCAGGAACTTAGACTCTTATGCTTCTGTTGGATGCAGGCCCCCAAGTAACCCTCTTATCCATCTGGTGGGAGATGGAGCACCTGGATTCAATTCCTTGGTTTTGAGTAAGGCTGGTGGGAAAGAAAAGCTAATGTGACCTTGTGGATGGGGTCTTTGAGCTGCTTCAGTACACTATTGTTATCATTTCTACACCTGAATGTATAGCAGGCATTGAAGTGCTATGTGCTTTTACTTCTCTGTCCTATAAATGCTAAGAGGGAATTGTGATCAGGAAAAGTTGCATGAGAGAGGCACTGCTATCTTTGGCAGTCCCTCTAATTCTAAAGATCACTTTGAAAAACAAGTCTCTATGACTTAAGGTTTTGCAAATTGGAGCCCCTGGCAAATGAAGCTGGTCTCTCCTTGAAGGTGCTCCTTAACATCTTGGACTCATTACCTTCCTTTTGAAAAAACAGCTATGAGCTTACTGTGGGGCTCTTATAGAAATTGAACCCTTCACTCATGGAAGTTACAAACTGACATTTGGAGTGGATCAGTTCATGCTCACTGATGAGGTGAGAGGGCCCGAAAAGACTTCTTTTTCCAGTTGGAAATGGTGTATTTAGTAATGTCAAGGCCCTGAGTTCGGCAGTAGCTCAGCAATACATGGAAAAGTGATAGTTATGCCATCAGAAGGGAACTTCACTTCCAACTCCACTACCTATAACAAATCCGCTAGGTTAAATAGGCCCTTGATGCACCAAGAGTGGGCCTGGTGTTATGGGTTTAAATATGAAATGCTCCCCACAGGGTCACATTTTGAATGCTTGCTCCCCAGCTGGTGGTGCTATTTTGAGAGGTGGTAGAACGTTTATGCGCTGAGGCAGGAGTTTAGCTCAATTGGTAGAGTGCTTCTCTGCACTCCCTGAGGCCTGGGGTTTGATCCCCAGTACCGCAAAAACCAGAGGAGGACCCAGCAGCCTACTCCAAAAACAATCCTGAAACAATCCTCCATTGATAATCCTATTAATAGCAGAGAAGCACTGACATAGTGTGGGGCACGGCAGCACAGTGTTGGGAGTGTTTTGTTCTATTGTACATAGAGTTGCTATGAGTCAGACTTGATTCAATGGCATCTAACAACAACAGCATAGAACCTTTAGGAGGTGGGGCCTGGCTGGAGGAAGTAGGTCACAAAGAGTGGATATTGTCCTTGCCTCCTTCCTGTGTGTCTCTTTCCACTTTCATGGCCTGCCTTGATGGGAACTGCCATTCCTTCCCCACTGTGATGGACAGAGCCCTCTGAGACCATGAATCAAAATAAATCTTTCCTCTTTTTCAGTTGCTTTTCTCAGGTATTTGGCCACAGAAATAAGAAAGATAATTAATACACCTGGTTAACTGGTAATGTGGTGAAGCTGAACCTTGATAATGTCTACTTCCTCTATTCCGTGGGAAGAGTACAAGGTTATTCTCACACTTCTGGCTGATTCCTGCCTTCATGAGCTTTATTATATTTTATGAATTCTTGAGTTGTTTCCAATGGCCTACCTAGTTGCTCTGCTACTAGGAAATCCAGAGAACAGCAGATTAAAGATACTCTTTGGGGGAGATTACAGATAACATTTGGAGCAAATGGAAAGTCCTATTCAGGGTTGCTGATTAAACCACCTGTGTCACTCATGTAGTTGTCCAAGGTTAGGGTCTGTTCCTTGATGAGATCAACTGCAATCATGCTGTTCATGAAACATCTCCAACTTAAACTGACATATTCTGCTTAGGTCCATCATCACAGTGAGACCCCACAGAGCCAGACATCCACCATAACAGACTGGGCACAAAACACTTTGGTTGCCGGTCCAACTGGAAGACCCTGGCCACACCATAGTGGACTTACAAATAAATCATGTCATGTGTTCAACTTTGAAGGTCACTTTCAGATTGAAAACATTGTATGGTAGGAAAGATTTCATTGCAAGAACAACTAAACAACAGGCTGATAGTACAGATATTTGATGGACCTCCCACATTCCTTATCCACGGACATCTGTTTTATTGAGGCTAGAATGGTTCCCTCAAATATCAGTTCAAGAGATTTCTGATTCTACGTCCCTTTCCTACTTCCCAGCATGGGAAGACAATTTACTTTAGTTACTTAGGTTGCTCTCCTCAGAGAGGGATCATCTCTCAGCTGCTTCCTGGGTAATGAGGAGGAAAAAAGGAATAGAAAGTTATATCAAATCTTTTTGAAACTTTGGGATTCTTCTCTAATGTTTTTAAGCAGGAAGTGTTTTCTTTTCCTTAGTGACAACTCCAGGCACCCTGAATGACACTAAAGCCAAAAGGAACTTGTCAGGTGCTGTCAAGTCAGATCTGTCTCATAGCATCCCTCTGTCCAACAGAACGAAACACTACCCAATACTGTGCCATGCACACAATCTTTTTATATTTGAGCCCATTGTTGCAGACACTATATTTCTTATCATTTTGAGTTGTGCCACTTCAGGGCACAGGTCCCAGAGGCTTTACTCCATTTCTGTCATTAAGGTTGACTCTACTTTGAGGAAGCACCTCTTCCCCAGTTGTTTCTTAAATGCCTTCCAGCCTGGGGGGTATATTCTCCAGCACTCGTTTTGACAGCAAATTTATTTGCCATTCATAGGGTTTTCAATTGTTTTGAGAGTGGGCTGCCAGATCCTTCTCCCTAGTCTGTCTTAGTCTAGAATCTCAGCTGAAACCTGTCCACCATGGGTGGCCCTGCTGGTATCTGAGATAGCAGTGGCATAGCTTTCAGCATCACATCTCCATGTTGAGCAGCAGGAAATTCCCTTACTGGTCCTTTACACATCTGGCCTGGGTTTGGCAGAGTCTAGAAGCTTGTCTGCTACTCCTCAGGAGTATGTAAATCGTAGGTCAGAACCTCCAAGTTCAGCTTACCTGGTATACTTGTGAGTCTAGACATGAGATTGTTCTTGTTTTCTAATAGAGTCTGCTGCAGACTTTCTATACCCACCCATTTTCCACCTCCTTGACCCTTTGTTACCTCCACCAGAGGCAGCAAGCTCTACTTTGGGCATCCTAGGAACACAGAGGATGGAAGATGTGTCTATGACATTCCTGTCCATTTGGCTGCCTTTTGAGGTCTCCAGCATCATGTGGCTGGTCTTAAATTCAACTGAGGTCCTGAGCTGCCATCCCTAACCAGACAGTTCTGACCATGATTTGATCTGTTTTCTCCACAATCTCAGCGACAAGTCATCATAAACAGCAGTGATGGCTCCAGCTTCGGTCTGTCATCTCCTCTTCATGTCTTCCCCTACTTGTCCTTATCATTCCGCAGGGCAGAAGACTGCCACCCAGGATGTGGTATGGATGAACATGGCAGATTGGGCCTGCCATCTGGGAGTCCTTCCAAAAACAATGATTTACACTGAACTGGTGCCTGAGACCCATCATCTGCCTGGAAGGCCATGTTGGAAGTGCTGTCAACCTCTGCCACCAGAACGATGTAACTTCCACTCTGTAGATTCTGACAATTGTCGACTTTTCCAGTAGGACCTTATGTGCTCCCAGAGGTTTACTAACTTATCTCTCTCCCAAAATATGGTCATTTATACTTTACTAGTGATCATAAGTGACTTTCCAGTGTTTAAGGAAATAGTTTATCATGCATCCCTCAGAGGACTACAAAATCTTTCCAAATAAAGCTGTTCTTTAATATTTTAGGGGGGGACTCCCTAGAAGGATAACTGACTCATTATATATGCTCACTCCATAGACATTCATATGACAGATACTTATTGATATAATAGTGTATTACAATTAGGAGAATTGGATTGCAATTTCCCCCTGATATTAGCTAGAGTCACAAATGGCAGCAACTTTACCCTAGAAGTCATTCCAATTAGCCACAATTCATTGGCAAGTGTTGTTGTAGATGAAGAAATTGATCTTGATTTCCCCCTTCTTGGTAAAAGAAGAGTCTGTCCAAATGCTACTATGCCCTGCTGTCCCTGGATTAATGTGCCAAGTTAAGTGGAAAAGTCAATACAACACCTTAAAGAGAAAGACTTTTGACTTTCTGAAGTAGACCTTGCTGGCTTATATGGTTTATCCTGCTGGCTGCACCAGGCATCATAGGAGGCATGGTTGAGGTGGCTGCTGTAGGTTTGCCTCAGCCAGATATGGGAGTCCTGTTGCTAATAGCATTTATTAAATGCTGCATGATACCAATTCAGTGGATTTCACCTAGTCTCTGTTTGCCAAATTAATCAAAGTGGGTACTGGGCTGGCATACTCATGGGAAAATTTTCCAGAAGCAGGTTGGCAGAAAGGAAGACTGGATATTGTTGATGTGCAATTTCCCATGGTCTCCTGCACTTCTGCACAACTTGTAAAGCAAGACATTGACTGCACTTTGTTCTCAAGTTGCATAGCAAATGTCCTTGGAAAGTAGAGATAGTGGTTCCCTCTGCAGCCTGGAAAGATGCATTGTCTTCCTTTGGAGAAAAGGGTAGGCATGCTTTTTGACCACTATAAAATCTTCCATTTCCCAAAGAGCAGGGTGCCTCTCTTGCAAAGTTGGTTGGCTTCACGTGACTGTGTTTGTATTATGGTGTTTGGGAACTGGCATAAATCCAGATGCTGACACACAGTGTTTCTATGAGTAATAAATACCTTTTATCTCTGATATAGGAATCTTGTGTTTCCTATCAGCATCCATGAAACTGGTAGGCTAACTTGTTAGCTTGCATGTAGAGTAAACTTTCACAGTTGCACATACTGTCTAAAGCATTTCCATGCCTGTAGAAGAAATAACACATTCATATTAAAGATCATATAGCATGGAGAGAACTTAGCAGGAATCTCTTTTATTGAGCTGCGAGGAAGAAGCATTTTATTTTCATTTTTATTTTTGAGCAATGTAGAGAAAATCTACTTGTTCATAATGGGTTACTGCTAAAAAGCCTAACATTAGGTGCCAATTGGGAGCTCATGAAGAGACTTACATCTGAAAAAGTATGATGAAAGCAGTTTGTTAGGTACTTTAATCTGACAATATCTTATAAAACAGACTTCAAATCAAAGCAAAAAATTCAATTCAGCTAATGTATTGGACACCTACTGGGGACAGAGCCAATATATAAGGCTCTATAAATGAGGTAGATGGGAAGAAGACAAGAAATAAGAGAAAGTTGATAATTTGGTTGGAAAAATTTTTGAATAAAATCATAATACGAGGTTGAATAAAGCAAGTGAAATAAATTGCATAAATGCAGTAAAAATAGAGGTGAGGTTGATCCAAGGTGCATGCCAGAGGTCCTCTGCCACTCTGCAGACCTGAGGAACACTTGAGTGCCTGTGGTCAGTGCTATAGCCCTTTGGAACCTGAAGCCTAGATCTGAGATGTTTCAATCAAGGAAGAAATTGCTCTTCCTCTAAGAAGGAATGTGTAATTTGGGAATATGGTTGATCAAGTTGATAGGTTGGCTAAATGTGCCCTATATAATAAAATGGGCTGGGATTTAGCTCAGTTGGTAGAGTGCCACTCTGCATTCTCTGAGGTCCAGGGTTCAATTCCCAGCACCACCAAAACAATCCTGAGGCAATCCCAAAACAATCAGCCATTGTAAACCCTATGTTGGTCACTATGAGTTGGACACGATTCTATGGCACCTAACAACAACATCATGTAATAAAATGAAGAGAAAAGATGAAGTCATTTTTCCATATTATAAACAAGAACAAATGCCTTTTATGACCAAGCTAACAAACTTCTGACAGCGCATTTAAATGATTGAAGAACTTAACAGTAAGATACAACAACAACAACAACAACAACAAAAACCAACCAACCAACCAAACAAACAAAAACTTTCAAGCCAAGACCTGCAGGTGTATATTGATCTAAAATACATATTAAGTAGGACTGATCATCCAAATCTCATTCAGACCCAGGAAGAATGACTGTGAGTTGGGTGTTTTCTCTGTTTGGCCCTTGACTATATGTGTAGGGGCATAGAGCTGGGTGTAGTTTGTTTTCTTGTGAGCATATTACCTTGAGGATGTGTCAATTTGCTTAAAATACTATCGTCATGCCCAGTCTTCTGAAGCAGTGTGACCAATATACAGAAGCTTTAGCAATACAGCCCTACAGTAAATCTAGATTGTTCTCGGAACTTCCAGCCATTTTCTTGTGCACTCTATGCTCCTGTTTGTATGGAATGTGCATGTGTCACACTTTCCTGTCACAGCTGTGTCAGCAAGCCTGTAGTGAATGTTTGAAGCTCATGGAGGTACTGCATGCCCTTGGCCTGAAGAAACAGAATGCATACATTTCCAGGTTGTGATGAGCCACATCCTGGATACATGGATCTGAATTTAGTAGGGGATCCAACCTGAAGGAGTACTAGTGGCAGTGCAGGGAGACTATGTTTTTTGGTGTCCCCAAGAGTTGAAAATTCATCCTGATCTTGTTTATTCTTTTTTGCATGTGTGAGATTGTTCACTTCCTTGTCCAAATTCATACTTTAGGAGAGAATTTTTGTTTGATTGCTATTTCATAGGATTGATTTCAATCATGTGCCTCTTTGCCATATTGTTTACTTTTTAAACTTTTTTGATTGACATCAGAAAATTTTGTTATTCTGAAAGGACTATTATATTGTGTGCAGTCTGCTACATGATGGTATTGTTAATTTTCTTCATTGGGTGTTTGCTCAAGGACCAAGTAGCCTGCATTGTATCTAGTGCTGCACAGAATAAGGTTTTCACAGTGATACAAGCCTCTCACAATAAAGCCTGTTCTATGCTTTTTATGTGCTACATTGTTTTCATTATGACTGGCAATGCATGGTGGGCAATTCTTTCCATCACATGGGATTTAGCAGTGGGATAGTGAAGTTGTTGAAGAAAGTATTGTTGTTTCATGCCAGTGCATACAATAATTATCTTTTTAGCAATGAGTAAAAATGAAGATGACAATAAAAAATAAAGGGTAAATTAATAAAGGATTAGAAGCCACGGTGGTACATCCTTGAAATCCCAAGGACTTGGTAGGCTGAAGCATGAAGATCATGAGCTCAAGGCCCGAGGCAGCCTGCACAACTTAGCAAGGCTCTGTCTCAAGATAAAAAGTAAGAGACTGGGGGTACAGCTCAATGGTAGAGTGGTTTCCAAGCATGCCTGAGGCTATGCGTTCAACCCCCGAGGACCACACACACATACACATGAATAAATAAAGACATAAATAAGTGAGGGATTAGACATTTTGGAAGAAGGAAGTTAGGGAAATTTGTTCTTTTTTAGCATGACTTCCATTAGGTGAATTCCATTTCCCTGGTTAATCTGCAAGTTTCCAATGGAAGGGTAATGGGTAAGCCTCTCCCTAAAGAAGGCCAGAGCAGGGACCTGAGAAAATGCTCATTACAGGATTTACCTAACATCACCAGGCCTTCATAGCACTGACCTGGAAATCCCACCTTATGTCTCAGAGTTGGGATCACTCACCATTCATTGAGGAAACTATTATTGGGATGTGGAGAGAGAAGTTGGTGGATTTATGGAAAAGGGGAGAGGGTATACAAAGAACAACATTGTTTATTTTATGATTCTTCAATCCACTTCTGTGCTCTGAGTTATAGACACACAGACACTCAGACACTTGATCCTAGTTTACAACTCTGTGATTGCTCATGGCAACATAAAGTATCTCAGCATTCTCCTCAAGCATCTGTTCACATAGGATGTCCAAAGTAAACCTGTGAAGAAATAATTTAAAAACTATCCTTTGAGTGAAACACTTGATAGGTAGCTTTATTTGCTAGTAACTTTTAAACTCATAACTTATAGTTTTATTCTAGCAATAAACTCCTTTGGGTTGTAAGGATTAACCAGAGAAATATATGTGAAAAACACCTTACTGATAGTCAATGGGTGGACAAATTTAAGAGTTCACTTGTTTATTCCAAATTTTGATCCAGAAAGAAGTTAAGGTTTATTATTTATATTTCAATTTGCAGCTGGTCATCAACTTTTTGGCTAGGAGCAAAGAAACTAAGATACTATTTTCAAAACCTTAAAGATCATATCAGTTCTCCCCAGAGGTCCAATACGGAAGAATTCCTTCCTTTACTGTTGGTGCATCTTTTGGGAAAACTTTAAAACATACACACATCCATACTGGGAGAAGGACCTGGCAACCCACTCCCAAAAATCAATCTGCCATTGAAAACCCTATGAACAGCAAAGAAGCACTGACAATAGTGTTTCCCCTGTTGTACACAGGGTTGCTATGAGTCGGATACTGACTTCATGGCACCTAACAACAACAACAACACATACATACTACGCACATATGTGAGTACGTGGGAATAGCATAGCACATATATATTGCTACTCTTTTTTCTGGTACTTTTCTATCTCAACATCCTTAGAAAGGAATAACAGCTGGAAAAAATGAAAATTACCTTCAGAAATAACCATTGTTGACATTATTGTTTGTTGTTGTTAGGTGTTGTTAAGTTGGGTCTGACTTGACATTATTATACATTCTTTGAATCTTTTTCCCAAAGATCTCACACACTGTTAGAGAACTTTAAAAAAAATCATGTAACAATTTATTATGAACATTTTCTCATGTTCATAAAATTTTTTAGAGCTAAAATATTTAAATTAGATATTATTGTATAGAGTTCTATTTAGAGGCAGTATCTTTGGTTTACTTAATTATTGTTGTTTATTTAGGTAGTTCCTCCATGAATCTGTCATCTTGTTGTATTGTGGGGGCTTGCATGTTGCTGTGATGCTGAAAGCTATTCCACCAGTATTTCAGATACCAGGAGGGTCACCCATGGTGGACAGGTTTCAGCTGAGCTTTCAGAATAAGACATACTAGGGAGAAGGACCTGGAAGTCCACTCCTGAAACAATTAGCAATTGAAAACCCTATGAATAGCAGAAAAACATTGTCAAATATAGTTTTGGAAAATGAGACCCCTCACCCCAGGCTGGAAAGCATTCAAAAGATGACTGGGAAAACGTTGCCTCTCAAAGTAGAGTCATAGGAAATGACTCATGTGCAGAACTAACAGCTATTCAACATTGGTGGAGACCCAGCAAATACAATCATCATCATCCTTGAGTTTTCCCTTCCTTCCTCCCTTTCTTCCTTCTTCTCGTCCCTTCCTCCCTGCCTGCCTGCCTGCCTTCCTTCCTTGCTCCCTTCTTTCCTTCCTTCCTTTTACTGGAAGCTTGAACTCAGAGCCTTGTATATGCTTGGGAATTGCTGTACCATTGAGCTGCATCCCCAGTCCCTTTTTCATTTTTTATTTTGAGACAAAATCTCCCTAAATTCTGCAGGCTTCCTCTGACTTTGAACTTGTGATCATCCCACCTCTGCCTCCCGAGTCACAGGGATTATAGGCGTAAACCAAGGGGCCTGGCTTCTTTAAACAATTTGAGTTAGATAACGAAACCTCAATCTCACGAGTAGTTCAGGAACTTGAACACATTCCTATAGCCCAGGAAGCCAGCCATGGAAACCAGGAGAAGAATTTCATTTGTACTTGGAGATATAACGAGGTTGAGAATCAGAATTATGTTTAAGGGCTCAGCAAGTCTTCACAGTCCATGAAATCCCACCTGGTCCTTTCCATTGCTGACCTCACTCATCATTATTTGGGGCACTGAAATCTTGGTACCTTGTAGCTCATCAGGAGCAATCTAAATTCTTATTCCCACAAAAAGTATTCATTACAAATAATAGTTTGAGTGATTTTGGAGAGGAGCACAAGTATGAGAGTTGGTTTCCTATATGTTATTTAGCACAAGCTACTTCCTTTCTTAGGTTTAAATGAGATATTACATGTAAAACTTTACTATAATCCCTGGCACCATATTAGACAAATATTAGCTCCCCTCCCAATTAAAAAAAAAGTGAACAGGTGTAAGCCTGTTCTCCCAAAATAGATTGCTATACTTATGTAATCTGTAGTTGGAAGAAAAATATGACATCTATTGAAGATCTTTTATAAACTGTGGTATGCTATTTCTAACTAAGACACTGTTGTTGTTTTTTCTTTTGCACCCTGTAACACCTAGATCAAAGTATTCCTCCTTGAAAAGAGACAGCCTGCATGGTTGATTTATAAAAGATAAAGACCACAAGACAGATATGACCAAAGCATGATATATTCGTATATGGAAATGTCACAGTACAACTATTTATTTGAACAATATGATTAAATAATTATTAAAAATAAAGAATGTAAGCTCTCAGAACTATGGGTGATATTGGGATGCCAAACTACCTTATCTGCTAACAGAAGCAAAGCCCCAAGCTGAGGGGACCCGTTGGGTTACACCATTGCTGGTGACTGTTGTTGCTAGTGGTTTAGAATTGTTGTGAAAAACCTAGGATGGAGCCAGACAGTTTTATGGAAGGAAGGAAGGAAAGAGGGAAGGAATATGGTATGAAATATATTCTCCAAAGCACTAATACCTACAAAGGAGACACTTCAAGAAAACCAGGCTCACAGAAAAGCATTTTCTTATCCTTGATAACAAGGTCTTATGTTGATAGAGACTGTGAATTTGGAACAGCTGACCTGCTGTTAACAAAATGCTTACATGAGCTGCAAAGCTGGGAAGGAAAACAGATAGCCTTGTTTCCTAAGGGGCAGTGAACATGCCAACATGCTCCCTCCAACCCTTCTAACAGCTTGGGAAATCTCTGAAGTTATTTTGTATTTTTGGATAGTGGAAAGCCCCCCCCCCCCCAAAAAAAAAAATGCCTGGGAACCTATCCAAGTTTAAAAAACATCTTTTCCCTTCATAGCTCTCCTGCTGTGATTTCAACTGAGCAAAGAAGGACAATCAATAGTTATTTTTAGTTACTTAACATGCCATGAGATTGGTAATTAACCAAGGCAATGTTTCTGAGAATAGTTTACTTCTATGGAATATGATAGCAATATTTGCATAAGGCTTGTCCTCCTCCCAAAACAAATGTTTGTTAGCTCATTGTAGACTTTAATCCCTGCTGGTCATGTACAAGGTGACAATTGACTCCTCCTCCTCTTCCTCCTCCATCTCTTCTTCTTCTCTGCTTTTGTGGTATTTGGGCATTGAACCCAGGGCCTTGAACACATTTTACAAATGCTTCCCTCCTGAGCTGCACCCCTAACCCATTTTTATTCTTTCTTTCCAATCAGGCTCTCCCTAAGTTGCACAGGCTGCCTCTAGCCCAGGAACCACAATCCTCCTGGCTCAGCACCCTGAGTTGCTGGGATGACAGGTGGGTGCCACCATGCCTGGCTATGATTATCTATCTTACTGTAAGGATTTTTTTTTCCACTTTGTTTCCAACTAGTATAACAGAATGAAAGAGAAAGGGCCTGCAAACCTCAGCCTGTGGAGGGCGAAGAAGGGTCCAGTATCACTACAACATTGCTTTCCTCTTCTAGAATAAAAAGAAACAAGATGAAGTGAGACATAAGTGACTCATAAGTTCGTAGTGGAAAGAAGAAGTGATTGTTGGAAATTTGTTGTGATAGTAGGAGAAAGAAAATTAAGATAACATCATGGGTTATTACATATAGGAACAGAATACAAGAGGGAACTCTCAAGCAAGGAAACCTTATTTATTTTATTAAAAACAAGTGTACAGGAAATAACAAAGACAATTATTCCATGTTTAATAAGCAGCAAGTGAATTCCTTGTGCCCTCCCCTTTGGAGGATGCAATCTTTTACAATATTTTTTTATTTTTCCATTGAGAGTGGGAGGTAGGTTTTCCACAGCTCTACATGTTCTCCGCCAGAAGTACCCCATTTTCTTATAATTGCAAGATCCACTCCAGAGTCACGAAATCCATGGGTGAGGGATGCCAGGACATTAGCACATTGTGAGCATCTGACCCCTGATTTGGGGAAATGATGAAAAATTAATGGATGCAGATGTGCCCATCCTGCAATGGACAGATGTTCACTTTACACATCATTTAGAATTCCCCAGTGTGTTCGACTACAGGATGATTAACACAACAGCTAAATGATACAGGGATTACTAAAAGCACTAGAAAAATAAAAGTTTGTGCAGTACCATGGCAACACTGTTCTCCATCATTACTGGCATGCCTATAAGCACACTGGGATGGAAATGGGCTCGTCCTAGATGTATGTCATACTCACATTGGCTGGGAATATTGTGACCCATACACTGGCCTCATTGAAGGATGTATCACTACTAAATGTCAAGCTGGAGTCTAGGCCAGGTGAAAGCTAGATATTTTTAATTCCTTGACGTCTAGTAACCTTCCACTGACATTTATTGTGTGAGTATGATAGTCAGACTGGGCTGTGCTTCTGGTACCATGCTTTCTGGATCTTTTCAGAATGGAACAATATGTAATATCTAGTAAATATGTATAATCAAATGTTTTTATCTTATATAAACTTGCATATTAATTTATAGGATGATTTCCAAGCAGGAAATTGTCTTCTATGAGAAAATTTGTACCTGATTGGTTAAATCCAACCCAATAAAGGTTTTAAAAAAGATATAACATTAAAGCTTTTACCATTTAATGGGTATTTGGTGAATGCTTACTAAGGTCAAGGAATGCCTTGAGGAGAACAGTAGTAATACATAATACACAACATCTAATATAAGATGCATAATATAATATTTAAAATAAAGACCTATACTATATTATCAAAACTTGTATTTTCATGCACTTCATATGTAGCTACTTCAGATCTATAAGGATTGTATTTAAATATTGTTTGGGTCTTCAAGACCCAGTTATGTATCAGAATTTATGTGGCTATATCCAAGCACGTAAAAGAAAAATTTGGAGAGGATCAAAACAGTATTTCAGGAGAAGGGAGACCAATATGATTTAAAACAAATACAAATAGTTTCATAGGGAAGAAAGGTAGAGAGTGATGAGACAGAGTGAGTAATGAGAGTCAATGGGGGAGACATCGCCTGTAGAAAGCTCTATAATTAAGAATAGCCTTATGGCTATTTGGTCAGGGAAACACAGTACCTTAGACAATGAGAGGCAATTTAATACTTTGGAGCAGTGAAGTAAAATGATAAAGACAGCTTTGAGGAATCACTTCCCTGACTCAAATCTATTAGTGTCATATTGTGTTAACCTGCTAAGCATAATGTCCTATTTATAGGACAGCAGCTCATTATAAGGAAATGTTCATGATAGTGTACCATTAGACTTAACACAAAAGCAGCGGCTGGCAGGAGATAAGGTTGAGATATAGCGTGATAACATGTACATGTGTGCAAATCTGATATGTAATCCAGGAAATAATAATTAGCGGATTGGCTATTGTCCTATAAATAGGATTGTTGTTATTAGGTGCTGTCAAGTCGGGCCCAACTCATAGCAACTCATTTTCAATGGCTGATTGTTTTGAGAACACTTCAGGAATGGATTGTCATGTCCTCCTCCCATTTTTGTGGTGCTGGGGATTGAACCTGTGTCCTCAGTGCAGAGCAGCGCTCTACTAATTGAGCTAAACCCCAGCCCTATAAGTAGGAATGCACATTAATGGGTTAATCAAACTTTTCCTTGCTGTGACAAAAATATCTGACATAAACAAGAAACAGAGGATTTATCTTGGTTCACAGTTTCAGAGGCTTCAGGATGTGCTCTGCTGGATCCACAGCTTTGAGTCTGAGATTAGGCAGGACATCATGGTGGCAGCAACATATAGCAGAGGCTACTCACTTTGTGGTGGCTAGATAGCACAGAAGAGTGACAGGAAGGGGCTAGGGATGAGATATACCGCTCAAAAGCACATCCCCAGTGACCCATTTTCTCCATCCAGGCTCTACTTTCCACAGTTCCACCACCTCCCACAAGTCTACTCAAAATTTGAATTCATCATTAGGTTAAACCACTGATTAGATCAAAACCCTCATGATAGTCTCTGGAAATGTCCCATCCCCCAGACACACTAGAGGTGTGCTTCATCAGTCTCCTAGGTATTTCTACATCCAATCAAGAAGACAAGCAAGATTAACCATCACACATATAAAGATGGCAAGCAGATTACATTCAGTATACAGATCATTCTTTCATCTGCAGTCTTGGGTATGTCAGATCTAGGAAGCATCAGTTGTTTTTGTCGTTTTCTGGATTATTGAACCTTGAATGCTGAGTTTGGATAAAGAATAACAGCCCCTACTTTGTCCACATAAGGCCATTTTTTTCTGTTTAACAATACTAGGGGATTGAATCCAGGACCTTACACATACTTTGAAAATACTCTACCACTAAGCTGCATCTGCAGGCCCTTTTCGAATGTTTTTTATTTTGAGTCAGGGTCTCATTAATTTGCACAGACTACCTCTGGTCTTGAACTGATGATCCTCCTGCCTCAACCTCCTGAGTTGCTGAGATTGCAGGCATGTGTCACCAAGCCAGGCTCAAATAGGGCTCATAATTTTATATAGCCAGATAGAATATTGGAGATGTCCCAGAAGAGGGAACTTTAAAAATATCAATGCATGGAAAAGTGTATCAATGTTTAAAGGTGAAAGAAAAAAAGACAGCATATATATCTATCTGAAGAACAGAAGGCTTGCTGATGAGATAATAATAGCTTTTAGGTCCTCTACTAAAACTAGAAAGAGGATAGATGTCTAAATTAAGCAATGCAGAGAGTTGGATCAAACCAGAAACGTCACAACTAAAGATGAGAACCCTAGACTGTAATAAAAACAATATTTGGAATCCATTTCCTTCAAATAGGACAGACATCTCTCCAACTGGAATAGTTTATGAGCCTTCCTGTGTAAAGACAGAGAAGTGGAACGAATTAAGTCATTTGGAGACTCCTTCCAGAAATGGGATCTTATGAGACTGAAGAACAAGGACATTTAGTAAAACCCACATTATAGCTACTTCTTATAACATTTCTTCTCAGATTATGGATTCTAAAGTTTTCTCTTCCCTAATTCCTCTTTCCAATATAGCACAGTGTCTTCATTTGTTTCCTTTACAGCTACTATGGTGAATCCGTAATTATCTTGTTTCTTTGCTGATACTGTGTCTCTTCTACCACAAGATATGATCGAAGGGGGCAAAGACCTCCCTAGTATAATTCCTTGTATTGAACATAATAGATACTCACTAAATACAGGGGGTGCCAAAATGTATACATATGTAAATATATTTTAAAAAAGAAAAAACTGTATTAAAATTATAATACTCAATATATACTGATAATAAAAGATGGATACAAGTCATGTTTGACAGCTACAATTACAAGAGGTGCTCAGAGCAGTTCCCATAGCAGAAGCAGCAGGACTTGCAGCTGTGCAAGGCCCCCCCAGATCTTTCCTTGTGCACATTATACACACAGTACCATTTATCTCAAACTTATTACCAATGTATGCAGTTGTTAGGTGTGTCAGAGGTTCTTTGTATATTCACATCTCCATTGACGTTGCACCACCACAACATTCTTGAAATTTCAAATACCACTTTAAAATGGTCTTGCACTCCTCAAATTAAAACTATGCTTCTGCCATTTTCTGTGATTGTCCTGCCTGTCGCCTGGTGGTGCTAGCGTTCATTTGGTTAACTCCATATTTTGAGTAAACATCATACTACACATGGCTATCATAGTTCAAATCAACTTCAAAGAATAATCCGTAGATAACATCTCTTAAAATGTGTGTACATTTTCTTGGCACTTCCAGTATATGTCGAAAATAACATTATACATGTAATTGTTAAAATGATGTAGGATATGAGGAAGGATGAGATGAGAAAATAGGATCTTCTCTTTCTCTTAATGTCTATTTACTTCAGAAAAATCTTTTCAGAATTACTTCAGTTTTCTGCAGCTTTTTGCAATGCTTTGGAAGGTGAGGTAGCAGCAAAAATTACTCGGATTGAAAGAAAGCTCAGACTGTCTCTAGGGTAGCCTCCTCTCAGATTTCTTGAGGATCACTGGGTATCGCCTGGTCTGATACTTTTCGCTTGAGGAATTGGCTGCTGTTCCTGAAATTATTATTATTTTTCTCTTCTATTATGCTTGTCCAATGTGGCACTTATACTTTAATGCCTGTAGATAAAATGGTCTCTGTCAGCCTGCACTTCTGATGCCTGGAGAAAGTTTTACTGCTTCATAAAATCCTGTAATGCCTCATTGTTTAAAAAAGATCTATCACTCTATCAGTGGTTCTTTATGGGCACTGTGCACACTTTTTTTCTTTGCAATGCAAGGTTGGTTCCTGAAGCAAAAAAGGGACAGAGATAAATGGATGTTTGTGTGTTAACAAATGTCAAGAATCTAGCTCAATTTATACTGAGATTGTATTAAACAGCTGAAGCAAATTATAGAATATCTTTCAGGCAATAACATTAAGCCCCACAAAGGAACTGTAAGGTAATTCTTATTCCTTTCCATAAGTAGTCACAGGAAGACTACTATTATATTTACTGGTTTGGGCTAGAGAATCTTGGTGGTTGCTGTGTTTCAATTTTCTCTCCCCAGATAGATGCTCAGAGACCTGATGCCTGTTGAAATTAGTGGACAGTGGACATTGGGCACAACTTGCTTCCAGTCACCTGTTCTACATCAAACATCTCTGTGTGGGCTACAGAATCTTCAAAAAGCTTCTTTGAAAGGTGTAAACTGAAGAGAAAACTGTCAGATTTCAGGCAGGAAAGACATATCTACAAACGGCAGATTTCGTGTTGTGTGTACATGTGTGTGCATGTGCCTGTGTGATCATGCAAATAGACATGTGTGCACCAGGCCTGTATCTGTCCATGTGTAATTGGTCTAGAGTGTCCCCTGTGCAGAGGGGCGTTATTCACAGTGGGAAGAGGTCTCTCAGGTTGTTGTTCTTGTCTGCTGTGTTGCTAAGTTACCATGTGCTATGGCTGGGGCTGGGTAGTAATTCAGTTTCTCATCATCCCAGACATTTTCAGGAGGAAGAAGAAAAAAATATCACCTCTTCTGTGACCAGGCAGGTGGTCAGGATCCGATTACCCATTGGCAGGTACCTGGACACAATAGACCTTGAACTTGCTCCTCCACTCCCCTCTCTCTATTTTGGAACACCCACACTTTGTTTTCAGAAGCTCTTGAGGACTAAATGAGCATCTGTTTCCACACTAGTGAACAATTTGTTGTGTTCAGTTCAGAAAGTATTTACTAAGATGTTTATTTATGCTCTGTGCTTTGATAACAACCATGATGAAGCAACACACAGCAATAGTAACCAGAAATGGGAACCGAGGCAGTAAACTTAAGCCAGATAATGCAAACAAAGAACTCAGAAACCTGACAAACAGGAACCAGGCAGCTCCTCCAAGGATATGCCCTTGAAATCCGATCCATTGCACAAGATACAGCATCTCTGCACCTACCAGCGTACTTCAAGCACATGCATAGGGAGTGACCAATGTATGTCTTACTCAAGATGGGGGATCAAAAAACAAAACAGAAAACACAGGCACCTGCCACCAAAGTGTTTATTTTTGACCTTCAAAAATGTGATTTTAAAAAGGAAAGTGAAGGCCAGGCATGGTGGCTCATGCCTATAATCCCAGACAGTTGGGCAGTAGAGGCAAGAGGATCTCAGTTTAAGGCCAGAGGCAGCCTGCATAATTTAGGGAGACCCTGTCTCAAGATAAAAAATTTAAAAAGGGGCTAGAGGTGCAGGCCAGTGGTAGGGCACATGCAAAAAGTATGTGTGAGAACCTGGGTTCAGCCTCCAATATTGAAACAAAACAAAACAAAACAAACAAAAAAGAAAAAGTAGGACTGGTCTGTTGGTGTCAACATGGTCAGAAGGCCCTTTCCCATTCCTGCTTGCAACCCAGCAAAGACGCCCTCTTAGAAGGGGTGACGCCTGGGAAGAAGAAAGCAACAGCAAGGGGGAGGAGAAGGTATACGCAAGGAAAGGTCCAGATTCTGGCCAAACATCTTCCACCTTTGTGCTGTGTTCTCTTTAAGTCCTGGGTCTCTCTTCTGGGAAAACAAGTGTGTGAGGTCAGGAGAAAGCCCACAACGTGGTATCTTATGTGCTTCTCAGGGTGATCACGTTAAGAAACAAGCTATGAGCTCAAGAGCTTTGTAAATTGGATGGTGCTTGTGAGTCACTGTTCCTTAGCGGATTGGGGTGTAGACTCCCATGACGGGTTGGGGGATGATCACAGGAAGTGTTTAGAAGAGAAAAATCTTCCCATGAGCCCGTCCAGCTTGACCTTGATGCTCTTTGCTGTCTTCTCCCTAATCTCCAAACCAATGAACACTGACGGTACCAATAAAAGGTAACTCATTGCTATTTTTAAAGTATTAGTATTGAAATTCTAATTGATACCTTGTAATCTCTCAAAAGCAGTATCAGACCCCCAGCTGAGGGCCACTCTGAGACATTACAGAAGCGGGGCTTTGGAATAAACACATCATTTTGCAGGTCAGCAGGCACAACTAACATCATAACTGCTGCTAAACACCAAGAAGTACATTGTTAGGTGCTGTCGAATTAGATCTGACTCATGGCAACCTTAAGTAAAGCAGAATGAAACATTACCAGACACTGTCATGCTCACGATCTTTTTGTTTGAGCCCATTGTTGTAGTCACTATGTTTCTTCTCCTTTTGAGTCATGCCACATTAGCAAAAGCAGATCCCAGGGGCTTTGCTCCATTCCTGTCATTAAAGTTGTCTCTTTGAGGAGGCAATTCTACCCCAGTTCTTTCTTGAATACCTTTCAGCCTGGGGGGCTCAGTTTCTAGCACTCTATCTGACAGTGCTTCTCTGGTATTTATAGAGTTTCCAATAGCTAATTGTTTCAGGAGTGAGGCTTCTGGGTCTTCCTCCCTCATCTGTGTTACTCTGGAAGCTCAGCTGAAACCTGTCTACCATGGGTGGCCCTGCTGATAGATACCAGTGGCATAGCTTTCAGCATCACAGCAACATGTGAGCCCGACAGGCTGACAGGCCTGTGGGGGCATAAGCACATACTATAATCTATATACCAACCTATTCAGGTGTAGGCAGGACTCTTCTTGACCTATGTTAATACGTTCCATTCTTGTTGTCACATTACCAGGATGTTATGAGATAACTGGAGTGCCGAACCTTGCCTACAGACCAGCTCTAAGAGAGGAGGCTGAGCAATCTGCTGCCCTGAGCCTGAGTCACTAAGTGCTGATTCTGACATCCTGTCACAATCTGCTTTATTAATCCATTGCCCAGGAAAAAGCCTTTCCAGGGATGGCCCTTCCCTCTGCTCCACAGAAGGGGACTGATCTCTGGTTTCCAGTCCTGGCTCCTGTTGCACATTGGTTCCACTCAGTGGCTGGAGCCCTACCCAATGGTATCACTTGACTCCTCTCTCCCTCTCTACACGGGGCAGATCCTATTTGCAGAACTTTCTGTTCAGTTGGGAGCCTAGACTCATTCAAAGAAAAAAAGTAAGGTTTGGTGTATGATGCCTGGGATGGAATCTAGGGCCTCACATATGCTAAACATATGCACTTCCACTGAGCTATACCCCCAGCCTGATAGAGACCTTTTTATGTAATAAGGTGATCTGATCTGGATTCTGATGGTTATTCATAAGGAGTTGACACTAAACATATCTTGCTTAAAAGCTTCAGAAGAATGTTCTGCTTCTTCAAATGTAGAGATTTGAATTTTTATATTCTGCACAATTAGAAGATTCACTTATTGTAGAGTTCCTCCAAACAAAGTTTCTTAGCTAAGATACTGAGGTTTCAGGATTCATATCCTAAAGGACAGACAGGAAATTGATACCTGTTCTTGTGGGAGAGACTTCTTATATAAACTGGAGCATGAGGAAGAAAATAGACACCTAACTCCAGTTCTCTTTCTGGTGCATTTGACTGGGTTGAGAGCTCTATGAATAAGAGATAAGGTCTGTTCACAGTAAGACAAGGAGAAAATTTGCAGGTCTCTGTTCATCAGCATAGCTGCCATGTGGATGACAATATGTGCCAGAGTTAGAAAGAAAGATTTTCTCTCTTTGCTTCTGTAGACAACCAAGTCCCATGGTGGTTCTCTGAGAAATGGCAGCTTTGGGAGCCCAAACTGGACCTCAGCTTCACTTCTTGAAGTTCTTATGATGGCCAGCCTGAGAAGTGGTGGAGGGGAGACTTCATAGAACGTGACAAGTGGAAACCAAAGTAGAAGAGGGAGAAGGGGACATATAGCATGTATATGTCCCTGTCAAATGGTCTTGGGGCACATGTGAGGTACTACTTTGAGAACTGAGAAAAAAATAAAACTAATGACATTATCAGAGGGAATAAATATCATGCCATTGTGCATTTGGATGTGATTGGGCCAAGGGAACTTGAGTTGTACCTAAGGCCACAGTTCTGCACCTTATTGGATGAAGAGAGACTGCTGCTGTTTGGAGAATCAGCAGATCATTAGATAGTACCTTTAAATTATCAGTACCAATTTTTATCTACCTGGAGCCAGCCATGGGCATTAGTTGAGTCTGCTGATAAGCACTACTACGAGATTAATTCCTTGAGCTCCAGGCCAAACTTAGTCCCTTTTCTGAAGATACAATCTATAAATTAATAATATGATGAAAATTTGTTGAGACTCTGAAACATTTGGCTGAGTATAGGTTTGGGATCTGCCCTGTGAAGAGTTTTAAGTAGAAAAAGATAAGACAAAATGTGATATAACAACATGTCTATGAAGAAAAAGATGTGTCAATAAGAGAGACATAGTTCATCAAAGCAAAAGCTCAAATAATTAAGGGACTTCATTTCAAAGTGAAAATAAGACAACAGTAAATAATAAATGTTTCCCTATAATCTCAACATAGGGAAAATATATACTTTTTAAAATTTGCATAAACCTTTAAGGGATTATACTTTTTGATAATTTTGACAATATATTTTAAATTCTTTGAGGTAATGAGAAGGTTATGATTTGGGGTTATCCAACTTCTGAGGTTGATATCACAGATGATGACTATTTTCCCTGTATGCATTTTTCCTGTATTGTATTTCTAAATCCCTGGAGAGAAAATCAGAAATCTTAGTCAATTTGTTGTTGTTGTTGTTGTTGTTGTTAGGTGCTCCTATTGCCATCAACTTGGACATGATCTTGGTTACATGAACTATAGAAAGAATCACAGCTGGTGTTCACAATAGTTTTAATTGTTTTTTTCAGCATAATTTTCATAATCTGTGAACTTCATCATAACCTTTCAAATAAGAACTGAATTAACTTTTGTATGAGTGGAGTCTATTTCAATACTGTAAAGCCTCATAGAGTTGAACAAAAACATACTGGCTACCTTAATTAAACTAGTTAATTTCTCAAATATACTTCTACATTTCCCAGAAATACATGTGTTTAACATTTTAAAAGGGGCTGAAATTTAGTTCAGTTGGTAGAGCACTCTGAGGTCCTGAGTTTGAATCCCAGCACTGCAAAAATGGGAGAAGGACATGGCAATCCATTCCCAAGGCAATCCTGAAACAATCAGCCATTGAAAGCCTAGGGTTGTTAAGAGTTGGACATGACTTGACGGCACCTAACAACAACAAGCATATTAAAAAATGTTGGAATTTCAGTCTCCCCAACATGGGTTGATCCTCTACTGTCTTCCAGGCCCATGCTGGATACCAAAATGTGGAGCTGAATATACCTTTGAACGGTGATTATCGTTGATTATCACCTTTGAACGGAGAAGAAGTGCTCAGAAATGTTTTCAGTTCACCATTGACTAAGAGGGCTGGGATTTAACTCAGTTGGTAGAGCGCTGCGCTGCAGTCTCTGAAGTCTCGAGTTCAATTCCCAGCACTGCAAAAATGGGAGAAGGGACCTGGTAATCCACTCTCAAGGCAATCCCGAAACAGCCATTGAAAACCCTATGAGGGTAGCTATGAGTCAGATACCAATTCAACAGCACCTAACAACAACAACAACAACAACAACAAATCGACTTAAGATTTCTGATTTTCTCTCCAGGGATTTAGAAATACAAACTTGACATTACTGGCCCTGAAGGCAATATTACTAAATTCCTCCATCTCCTAGTCTACTTTTCCAGCAGCATTGCCTCAAGGCAGACTTTCCAGCCACAGGGCACACATTGTTAGAGTTACTGCTTAAAGCACATCAGTTGAGCTCTATTCTTGTCTGAAGTAGGGCAGAGTAGGGGGAGTTTGAGATGCAGGGAAGAGGAGAGGATAAAAGAAACTGTTTCCTTTCAAAGAAGGAAGGAAGGAAAGAAAGGAGAAGAGTAAGGAAGGAAGAAAGGGAGGAAGGAAGGAAAGGCAAAGAAAGAGAAGGAAGGAGGAAAGACGGAAGGAGGGAGGGGGGAGAAAGAGTACAGAGAGAAGAAAGGACACAAGTCAAAGACAAGTTAGATACTCTGCACACTGTACACATTCCAAGGGTTAGCAAGTCATGTTTAATATGGATGACCTTCAGACCATCTTATGTTTTCAGCAAAAGTCAATTTAAATGATAGCCCTCAAACTGAGTATCTGTCTTAAATTTTAAAAAGTAACCTAATGTTATAACCAGGAATATCAACAACCTTGTTATAGCTAAATTAGTATCTCAAATGTTGTGAATACATTACCTAGTTTAAAATATGATAAAAGAAAATACATTTTTCCAGCTGGGACTAGCACCTATCAAAGGAAGTTTTGCCATGTTTCTGGAAAAATCAGCTAATATCCCAAGTCTCACTTGAGATCTACGACTTAGGACAATGTATATTGGAATTTAATAGATTCAAATTAGACCTTCCCTCCCTTCCTCCCTACCTCACTCTCTCTCATTTTCTTTCTCTCTCTCTCTTTTCTTTCTTTCTTTCTTTCTTTCTTTCTTTCTTTCTTTCTTTCTTTCTCTTTCTTTCTTTCTTTCTTTCTTTCTTTTTCTTTCTTTCTTTCTTTTCTCATTTTTCTTTCTTCTTTCAAACTTAACACACTTATGTGGTAAATAGAAAAATTATTTACCCTAGAGGAGAATAGTAAAATTGGGAGAGGTCAGAGACAGAACTATTGATTAACTATTCCTGAGATCTTTGTACTTGTTCCAATGTGAAAATCATTGAGATAATAGTTAAAAGTCTCCACTGTTCTCAGGGTTGTAATAACTTAGCCTCTAGGAGAGGAAAAGTTGAATTTCTGTAGCTAGTATTATGCCTATCACTTGGAAGGAAATGAGATTGTTCTAGAGAGCAGAGAGGCTAATATTGTTATCTATATGTGTAGTACCTAGACTGTCTTCCAGCTATAAATATCTATGTGATGACAGGTGATATTATCTGTTTAAGCAGTGTAAAAATACACTTCCCTGAACACAGAGCTAGTTGCCGAAGAACTCTTCAGAACCACTCAGTGCCTTCTGTTCTCTAATTGCAGCCCCATCCCGGACCTCAGTCCGGGTGCACAAGACTCCTTTATTGTGCTGAAACTTATCTTTTGAGAATCAGAATAAAATTCAAGTTATAGCTGGCTGAAAAAGCCATTATGGGGGCCATGTATATCTCAGCCAAAGGAACTTTTTATACACATGCACCCTGTTTCACCTATTTCAGAAGAAGGGCAGAAATGGATTCTGCACAAACCATGAGCCTTGGGATGTGCTATTCTGACATCATGCCAGAATCCCTCTTATGTCTTTGTCCATGGCCATGTTAGAGAACTGGTGACAGTCTGGACAGATGTGCATGGATCTGGATAAACCTTCCTGAGCTCCCACTGCAAACAAGGTGAATCTGAGCCATTTGCTTAACTTTCCAAGGTCTCAGCTGGCTTCATATCTCTAAAATGAGGTTCACAGTCCCAATCTTATTTACTCATGAGGATTAAATGAAATAGTATATGTGAAACACTAAAATCAGTGACTGAATAACTGAGTATATAATAAATGATAACATCTCTATGTTTCTTTGTATGTGAAACAAATATTAATTGCCCACAGGAGTTTTTTAAACAAATTGATGAGCTTCTTTTGGTTTTGTGCAAAGCTTATCATAGGGAGAAACTAGTTTTCACACAGCTAATTTAGAAAAAAAAACAAAACAAAACAGGCATTTCCATGGGACCCAGTACCTGCTTTCATTAGCTGTGTCACTGAATACAGCATGGATCCAATCATGCCTCACCCATCTCAACACTCAGGCCATATACCACCCAAAGAATGCCAGGGCTGGCAAATTTTGCTAAAAAGACTCAATCAACATTAATCTTTGAATATTACCTACAGAGTTTATGGGGAGGAAAATGTGATTAATCCCCACAAAAAGAGAAAAAAGTAACTCTGCTTTTCAACTGAGGGGGAAAATTCCTTTGAGCATAAACAGATTGCACTATTTATACATGAAATATTTTCTGCATCTATAAACTTACTATGTTCAAGTATTCTAATTAATCGTGGTGGTTGCCAGGGAAACCAAACTAACTCAATTATAGGTCTGCAGGAAGGTGCAGTGTATTTATGACTAGGAAGCAGGTAGTTTTTGTGCAAAAACTAAAACTGAGCAGATGCTTAAAGATTTTAAATGTTCTTTGGAACACAGTGTTATCTTGGTAGATTTCCTTAAAGAATCTCTTGATTTTCTTTCTTTTTTTTTAAAATAGCAACTTGGTTTTGGAACATGGACAGTGAGTGTAGTAGATTAATGGGAAGGTTTTAAGGGAAGGTTCTGATCAACAATGAGACCACAAGAAACGATGAATTAGGAGGCAGTGAGTTCTACTGAAAGAGTCATAATTCTGTACACTATTAGTGTTTGCCTATCTTTTTATCTAAACATCTAAGGCCCAAACAATATGAGAAATAAGATGGAAGAAGCTACGAGGGAAACAAATTATAAGACATAGAACCAATATGTTCAGCTAAAGTAACTGTTAGAAGGAATTGTGGGAAACCTATGACACTTGGCTGTCTGGAGGACCCAGGAGTAGTCAAGCTTGCTCTTCAAGCTACCTCTCTTCCTATGAAGACTGTAAAAAGATGTACAGCAGTCCCCTCCTTATCTCTAGCTTTGCTTTTGGAGGTTTTAGTACCCTGAAGTCAATCACTGTCTGAAAATATTAAATGAAAAACTGCACAAATAGACAATTCGTAAGCTTTCAATGGCATGCCCTTCTGAGTAACATGATGAACTCTTTTGTCATTGAATTTTGTTCCTTCCTACCTAGGACAGGAATCATCCCTTCCTTCAGTGTATCCAGGCTGTATGCTCTACCCACTTGTTAATCACTTTGTAGGTGTCAGTTATCAGATTCACTATCACAGTGTCACAGAATTCATGACCAAGCATTTCTTGTTTTACTTCATGATTGCCCCAGAATGAAGGAGTGATGGCTGAAATTTTATTACACTGTATCATGATTGTTCTATTTCTAATGATGGTAATTTCTTCTTGAGTCTAATTTATAAACTAAACTTTATCACAGGCATGTATGTCTAAGAAAAAATGCCATTTTATATAGGAGGTTCAGTACAACCTGTGGTTTTAAGCATTCACCGGGGATGTTGGAATGTGTGCTCCATAAATAGGGGGCATTGCTATACCAACAATTAGTAGCAAATGAAGATAGTGGAAAGTGAGGGGCAAATATAAACAAGATTGAGACTGTTTCTAACATGTATTTTTATTGTTTTTGTTGTTAGGTGCCGTCCATTCAGATCTGACTCATAGAAACCCTAAGTACAACAGAACAAAACCTGACACTGCCATGTACACAATCTTTTTATGTTTGAGTCATTGTTGCAGACATTATGTTTCTTCTAATTTTGAGTGGTGTCATATTAGCAAAAAGAGGTCCCAGGGGCTTGACTCCATTCTCAGCATTAAGATCAATTCTACTGAGGAGAAAACTCTTCCCCAGTCATTTCTTGAGTGCCTTCCAGGCTGGGGGCTCATTTTCTGGCACTATATTTGATAGTGCTTCTCTGCTATTCATAGGGTTTTTAATGGCTAATTGTTTTGGGTGTGGGCTGCCAGGTCCTTCCCCCTAGTCAGTCTTAGTCTGAAAGCTCAACTGAAACCTGTCTGTCATGGGTGGTCCTGCTGGTACCTGAGATACCTGTGGTACAGCTTTCAGCATCACAGCAACATGAAAGACCTCACAGCACAACAAGCTGACAGACCCATGGGGTTGTTTTCATTAAGTAATTATAATTATTAAAATTTATTGTTATATTTTTTGTAATTCAGAAGACCTTGGTATTTCTTCATTACACTATTAAAGTCCATCATTAGTTTTTAAAAACTGCTAGTTATGTAATCATTGTCCTAAATCATGATAATCTTCTTTATCATGTAAATAAAATCTACTGCTTCTCTGAAAGCCAGACCCACCATCTGTGCATCCATCCCTTCACCCATTTATTCAATTAAAAATAATGAACTGAGTTCTTACTCTGTCCTTGTTCCTATGCAGATCTTGGGTTATACAATAATGACTAGATCTTCTACCCTTAGTGAATTTATAATATGACTAGGTAGACAAGACATAAACTGATAATTACAGAAACAAGTGTTTAATAAATCATAATTTTGTGAGTAGGTCTTCAAATAGCTTGACAAGAACTCAAAGCTCAGTCTAATTTAGCTCCATAAAAGAATCCATCCTCTGGGTGAACTGCCACTTTTACCATTAATTTCATTATGTATAGTAACGTTCCTTGCTTTGAAGTCTACTTTTCTGTACTACTGATCTTCTCTAGTTATTTTTTTATTAGTGTTACAATCTTTCTGTATTTTTTAAATTTAAGGTTTATCTCTTACAAGTAGCATACCATTGTATGTATTCTAAAATGCAGCCTCATAATTTGATGTTTTCATTAGAATATTTATTCTATTTAAATTTAATGTGATTACCAATATTTTTCCTACAATGTCAGGGATTGAAGCCAGGGCCTCAAACATGGTAGGCAAGGGCTCAGTCATTGAGCTACATCCCCAGTATAAATTTGGTCTTAAATATCCCTTCCTATTATTTATCTTTTCATTCTGCTTCTTCCTCTTTTCTCCTTACTTCTTTTTTAGATCAAACAGTAACTTTTTATTATTCAATTTTCTCAATCTACTAGTTTGCAAATTATACACCGTTGTTAAATAATTGTAACTCTTCCTCTTGCTATTCCTTTTTCTGACATTTTTGTTTCTATCTGGGAGCATTTTCCTCTGGCCTGAAGTACTCATTTTAATATTTTTTTTTAGTACTGGGGGATTGAACCTAGGGCCTACTGCATACTAAGCAAGCATTCCACCACTGAGCTGCACCCAGGCCCTTGTTTGTTTTTTTGTTTTTTTTTTGGACAGGATCTTGCTAGGTTATACAGGCTGCCTCTGGCCTCCAACTCAAGATCCTTCTGTCTCAGACTCCCAAATTGGTGGGATTACAGGTGTGCATTACACAGCCTGGCTTAGTGCATCTTTTAATGTAAGTCTACTGGTGAAAAACATCCCTTGGTTTTGGTTTTATTGTTTGAAAATTTCTTTTTTAGAAAAAATTCTTCATGAAGTATATATTTACTGGAAATAGAATTCTAGGTTGGCAATTGTCCCCCAACCTCTCACCATTTTCAATATTTCTTCCTGCTGCCTTCTGCCTTCCGTGTGTGTGTGTGTGTGTGTGTGCACATGTGTGTCTGTATGTGTATATGTATGTGCATACATATACATACATATATACATATATATATATATGTATGTGTGTATATTTTGACACAGTCTCTCTAAGTAACCCAGACTGGCCTTATATTTATGGTCCTTTCTGCCTCAGCCTTCTGAGTGTTAGGATTGCCAGTGTGCACTACCATGCCAGGCTGTTATTGTTGTATCTGTAAAGGGTATATGCATTTTTTTTTTCTTGTATGCTACTTATAAGATCTTTTCATGTCTTTGATCCTCAGGAGTTTTATGATGACATGGCTAGGTGTGATTTTCTTTATAATTAACCTGCTTGGGGCTGTAGAGAGGTTTTTGGAGGCGTGAGGTTTTCAAACTTAATTTTATAAAAATCTTCATTGTCCTACCATGTTTCCCTTATGTTTCCTCTCCAATTATACACATAAATTACCTTTTACTGGGCCCCATTTGTATTTTGTATTTTTTTTAGGTGCTTTCCTTGATCTATCCTGAATTCACTCTCCATCTCTTTTGCTGTGCTAACTCTAAGGAAAACCATTTATTGACTTCTAAATTTTAATTTCTTGCCTTTTTAATGTGTTCCAGCTTTCTGGTGAAATTCTCCATGGTATCTTCTGTTATCTTGAACATATTAATAAGAGATATTTTCTGCCTTGTGCCTGATAATTATAATATCTGCAGCACTCAAGAATCTGCTTATATCAAATACTTTTTGACTTTATTTTCAGTCACTTGGTACTTCTGCCTGTCATACCTGAATTGGATGCCAGACATTATTAGGAAGAAGCCTGTGGATATTTTCAGGAATTGGCTCAGGCTACCATTCTCTAGAAATTTACTTCGTTTTGGGGCAAGCAGTTAAAAGTTCAGGCTCCAGCTATTCCTCATTTGGCTTTTAGGATGTTGTGACACTGGGTGTAGTTTGGCTGTGCTATCTCCTAAGGTGCAATCTGTCTGTGTCTTAACTACCATTCTGAGGTGTTCACCAGGCCTCTGACTTCATGGGCCCTGCAGCAGGTTCTTGTTGCCCCATTCCCAGGAGACTGACAAAAGTTCTAAGTTTCCTGCCTCTTAGTCACTGACTTCTCCTTGGCTTATCTAATTATTTTGTCCCCGGGCCCTTGAAAATGCCTTGAAGGGAAAAACACTCACCTCAGTTGTCTTCCTTCTGGAGTTTTAAGCCTCCAAATCCAAACTGCCACGCTGAGCCCACTGGGCCTTCAAACACAATTTTTAAAAACCATCCGGCATTTCTAGTCTTTGTCAAATGGATGGTCAGTTTCCAATGAACACCTCCACTGCCAGAAGGAAAAATTCCCCATTACTTTATTCTCATTTCCCCAATTTTCACATTCATTTAAGCTTCACTGACAGGTCAGAAGCATATGCATATTTCTCTCCTTGCCCTACTCCACTTTGCATTATTTCCTTCAAGGGAAACTGACTTCTGTGTTTCTCTGTTTCATCTGCATTTATCATTCATTTATCTGTTGGAAAAAATATTTTTTGTCAGTCTTCTTTCATCCCCTTATCAGTTAGCTTTTTGATAATCTCCATAGTTAGATTGGGCTGGTATTTAGCTCAGTGGGTAGAGCACTGTGCTGCAGTATCTGAGGTCCCGAGTTCAATTCTCAGCACCGCAAAAATGGGAGAAGGGCCTGGCAATCCACTCCCAAGGCAATCCCGAAACAGTGAGCCATTGAAAACCCTATAAGGGTCACTATGAGTTGGATACCAACTCGACGGCACCTAACAACAACATAGTTAGATACCTGCAGCCATACCACTCTGGCATCCAATCCTGTCAGATCTCAGAAGCTAAGCAGGGCTGGGCCTGGTTAGTACTTAGATGGGAGACTGCCTGGGAATACCGGGTGCTGTAGTCTTGGGAGAAGGACCTGGCAGCCCACTCCACCCACCTCTCAACACAGACACACACAGACACACACACACACACACAGACACACAGACACACACACACACACACCAAACAAAACCAATCAGCCATTGAAACCTCTATGAATAACAGAGAAGAGAAGCACTGACAATACCGCTGGGCATGGCATAGTGTCAGGTAGGGTTTCATCTGTTGTATATAAGGTCACTATGAGTTGGACTCAACTCAATGGCACCTTACGGCAAAAACAACACAGTGAGATAATTCCTTGAATTGCACAATAATTTTTGTTATAGCTTATATATTGATCTCTCTCTCTCTCTCTCTCTCTCTCTCTCTCTCTCTCTCTTTAAACTTTTTGTTTTTTCAGACAGAGACTCACTATGTAGCCTGTGCTGGACTAGAACTTAGTAGTGTAGCCCAGCCTGGTCTTGAACTCACAATTCTTCTGCCTCAGCCTCATGAGTGCTGAGATTACAGCTGTTTGTTTCCATGCATGGCCATGAACATTTCTTATGTACACTTACATGATAATTATTTCTGTTCTTTTTAATTCTCTAAGGCAGTGGTTCCTAATTCCTAGGCCACAGACATACCAATATGAGTGGTAGGTGAGTAAGTGAAGCTTCTTCTGTAGTTGCACAATAAATGTAAAGTACTTGAATTATACCAAAGCCACCCCCAACCTACCCCAGTCTATGGAAAAATTGTCTTCCATGAAGCTGGTCCCTGGTGCCAACAATGTTGGAGACAGTTGGCTTTAAGATGCCTTTATCACCCTAGTTCTACTTCTATGCCTACTCAAGCTGATCCCAGCAGACTATGGAAGGCCATCCTTGACAAATCTAGTTGCATGTCAGTTTTCCATTGTATAGCTGCATCCCTTGACACACAAATGAATTACTCAATGAGGAAACTCAAAAATGAGTTTGAGCAACTCTGCAATGCTTACCTCTCTGCGTCCTCTGGAGAATGTCTTTGGTGACTTAAAGGAAGAGAATTAAGATGAATCCTGGGTATTGCAGATGTGCTGTGAGACAAATAAGTGGCTGTCAGATGCCTCTTATTCTAGGAATAGCATCCAGGAAGGAGACTGTATTCTGTGCTCTTTGACCAGCTGGGTTTGACAGCATATTACATAGTGCCTTTGACAGCACCAAGGATTGGAAAATTGAATTGCAACTATCAGGCTTTGAGTTATGTTTTAACATTTAGTTATAAAGGCCATGTCATGCCCTCAGAGATGCAGCAGGAGTGTTAGGCCTGACATTTTGAATTTCAAATGCAAATTTGAAAGTCCAGCCTAAACTAGGAAAGGACAATGTGTATAGATTGACTAAGTTCACTATTCAGATATGGCTCCTGGGTGAGGGACATCAAGTCTGCCAAAGGCTTCTGCTTTACTTTATCACCCACATACATGAAGAAAAGTTCCAATTAATTCATCTGAGTAACACCTGAAGAGTCTCATTTGAATATCTTATTTTCCAACAAAGTTCCCAATAAGATCTAGCTACATAATACATTATGCCACTCTAATAAGATATTTTTTTCTACAGCTAGATTATTTTGAAGATTTTTTTTACCAATATTCACAATCCTCTCAAGAAGTTTGCTCATTTTGAATAAATTTATATTTTCAAATCCCTTAACCTGTTATCACAGTGTTTTCCAGAGTAGATAAGTGACTTGCCCACATCATGTTTTGAAGAATAGAGAGAAACTAGAATGTGGCTATGTGATTTTGACTTCACTGGTCTTGCTCCAATTTCAGCATGATATATGGTTGCATGAATTTTAAAAACAGTTGTGATGAGAAATGGTTAATGAACACAGGCGTGTAGGGGTGGAAGAGGTAAGAATTGGCCAACAGATGCATGGCTTTAACAGTAAGCCAAAGCCCCCAGAACTATGTTCTCAATGATCTTTCTAAAATACAAATTTGATAAAACTCCTTAAGAACCCTTTAATACTCCTTACTGCCTAGGATAAACTCCAGCTTCCTTGTTGTTGTTGTTGTTGTTAGGTGCCAGCTAGTGGGTATCCAACTCATAGCAACCCTACGTACAACAGGTGAAACAGTATTGTTATTGCTTCTCTGCTATTCATAGGGCTTTCAATGGTGGATTGATTTTTGGGAGTGGGTTGCCAGGTCCTTCTCCCACTAGCTTCCTTAGTATATCTTAAAACTGCTTGCCCACTTCTTTCTCTTCCTTATAATTTCTCAAATGATCCCATGCCTTCTTTGTGGCTGGCTCTGCTACTTTCCTGGTCTTTGTCTACAAAACTCTCCTCCCCTTCTGCCCTTTTCCTAGCTAATTCTTTCTCATCCATCTGGTCTCAGCTGGTACAGCTCACCCTAAGAAATATTTTGTGTGTCTCATATCTAAACTAGATTCACCTCCTGTGTTCTCAGGCACCCCGTACTCATATCTCAGGCATCATAACAAGCATTGTAATGGCCTATTTCTTGGTCTTTATTACCCATTACTCTCTATGCACCATGTGTGCATGTCTGTCTCATTCTTCATTTTATTTCTGGCATTTAGAATCCTGCCTGGCATATAGCCATCACTCTATAGATCTTAAGAAAGAATGCATAAAAACATTCAAACACTATGAGAATGCATTCAATGGGTGAAGTCCTTTTTCAAGGATACATGTTGCACTGATTTAAAATTATTACATACTAGCTATTTTCTATAAATTAACTCTCAGTGCTATTTTAATGGAAAAATATTTTTTAAAAAACCCAGCAAAGATCTTGTGACAGATTGCTTTAGCATTCACCAATATTCAGTGTTCCTCTACCCTGTCCTGTTGACCTCAGGTGTGGTGGGTGGTTTTCTTTATTAATGAAATTGGAACAGAAATGACAGGTGTGACTTTTGCATGTAGTTTCATGAACCAGCTTGTGGTGGTTTGCTGTGAGTGATGTGTTTCAAAAAGAGTGTTTCTTTTACCTCAGATACTATGAGGCAGAACCCTAGTAACTTAGCTGGTCATTAAGCATGAGTGATGTGGAGACATGTTCATTATTGTGAACCAGTGAAGTGTGTGTGTGTGTGTGTGTGTGTGTGTGTGTGTGTGTGTGTGTGTGTATTGGCACAGCATATGCTGCTCCATGCTGACTAATAGTTTTGTTCACCCTAGTTCAAGTAGAGGGGAGTTTTGGGAAAGGATTGAATACGGAATCTTCCACACTTCACAAATTACAACCAAGAACACTTAGGATTTATTGGAACAGGAAACTATAAAATCAGGCGCTAGAGCTATTGTATTTGCATCTTAGGAGCTGCACAGCCTCTTATGTTTCCACTTCTCTCTGCTTCCTTCTACTCTCCCTCTCAATAATCTATATGTACTTACTAATCAAAGATACATCATGATGGAAGGGCCCCCTGCCTTTGTTGCACTATCATCTTCCAGAACCCAAGCCTACTCTCACTCCCTGCATCTATGATACTATTAAGAGATTTTGTTATGGTTCTAGTGTCTCTTTTTAAACCAGATCACAAACTAGATGTCATGGCTAGTTTGTGTTTCTGTGTTCACAACTATCCAACAAATTGTGCCTCACCGTGTGTGTTGGAGATGGTATAGGGAATGGTTCAGTAACACGCCATGCAATACAAAACATAGCTGTTTGGAACAACAAAGAGCATGTGGTAGGGTTTGGTGTCTTAAGAGACCACATGCTCAGAAGACACATCTTAAAATATGTCAATTTGCTAGACTGGCTTCATGAGCATCATCATTATGAAACTAAGCCCAGCAAAGTACTTTTGCTAAAATTGCAATACTAGCAAGTGAAAATCAGAGTGAATTTAGAAGGTCAACCCTGGTATATCTTGCTGACCCCAAATTTCATGCTCTGCATTGTGCTAAATCATCTCAAACATTAGAACTGTCCTTGTCAGTAAAATAAGTCTGAACAACTCCATAGCAAAAATGAAATAAAATACAAATTATTTAAAGGTATAGCAGATGGGGTTGTTTTCTGCAGAGGAGATGGGTGGAGTGTTGGTCTATGCTGAAGAAGTGGGAGAGCTTGAGAACTGCTGAAAAGTTTTTCTTCTCAACTTGTTTTTTTTCCCAATATTTTATTATAAAAAATTTAGAGAACGTTAGAATGAACAGCCATAAATACCATTTAGATTCTAAAATTTACATTTTGCTGCAGTGTTTTATCCCATAGCACTTATTCATCTATCAATCCATCTTGTTTTTGATGCATTTATAAGTGAGCTGAGGTACTGATATACTTATCTTTCAGAATGACCTTTCCCTTCCCTATGATCTACAGTTCTATATTTATTTTATTTAGGGAAAGTTATATACAGTGAAAGGCACCAATTTAAATTTTCTCTGGCAAGTTTTCACTAAGGTATAAACCTCTGTAGACCAGTACCTTCACAAGAACATCACCATTCTTTAAAAAATTCTTTCATGCCCTTTCCCAGGTTGCTAGCACCCTCAAACTCCCTCAAAACTATGAGAGATAGCCAGGTACAGAACTTTGTACCAATGGAATACATTGAGTTAAGGATGTTGGGATTTAAAATATTTCAGCTTTATCATAGTGTGGAAGTGTAGGACCCCAAATTAGGATCTTTGAGAAAAGAGGCCCCAGAGAGACACCGAGTCGCGGATCAATGCAATAAACATGAGGCTTTATTTCTGGGGCCGGGTCAACCCTCCATAGAGTCTCCCTAGCAAGGGAAGGAAGGCGACCCCAAAGGAGAGGGGCTTGGGGTTTTTATACAGTTTAAGGGGTGGCAGGAAGGCCCAAGGAAACTAAGTTTCAATGGTCCTTCCTCTTCAGAGAAGCCCCCCCTCCCCCGCCTAGGTCAGGAAATTGAAACGTGAGCAGACTTAATTACACAGGAACTTTAAACAAGCATTGTAACACTTCAAGTAAACATTTTGAATTGTCAGTGAGCTCCAAGCATTCATAGGGAGGGGGAGGAGCAGGTGGTAGCGTTCTTCAGAAGCCATACACATTTCAGCAGAAACCCTGTTCTGGTTTTCCTCTTTTCTTGGTTAGCAATGTGATACCCTCTGGCAATGCTGGGCAGCAGGGCCACAGCTCCCAGCCAGCCCCACCATACCAAGAGCAAACACCTGCTGCGCTGCAGTGTGTGGTGTGGAGTTATGATGTTGGGGAAGTTAAGTGTACTCACTTCATTCTGATCTACACCATGTTCACCTCTGATGGAATGCAACCACATCATAACCCTAGGAGCATTTGTGATCATGTACCCTGCTCTATAAGGCTTCCTTCACTTGCATATTTTAAAAATACAGGCTTGTTGGTGTTTTTAATTTGTTCCTTTTTACTAAGCAAGCAGCTGGGAAGCAGTAAATTAGACAAATAACCTTCATTTTATGTTCTTCTATGTGTCAGTGTTGTGGTCTGGAATAGTAGTTTACCTAAGATTCAGGTGTGTATTCTGTAGTGTGCAGAGGACACTGCCTATACAGTGGACATCTGTTACCACCTGCAGAGTTACCACATCCTGTTGTAACAACATAACACAGTGTACCCATTCCCCTATGGATAGAGGTGTGGGCTTTGCCCACTTGGGCAATTATGGGCTACTATGAATTAAGCTATTTTCTACATTCTTTTACAGTGTAAGGGCTTGGGTTCCTTTCCTAGTACTGAAAAAAAAATTCTTGTCCAAGTCCTTTTGTAAATATAGGTTTTCAAATTTCTTCAATAAACACCTAGGAGTGAAATTACTCAGTCATCAGGTGGGAGGTTGTTTACTTTTGTACAACATTGCCAGAACTCTTTCTAAAGTAATTGTATCATCTTGGGCTCTAACCAATCATGTATGGAAGTTCTGGTTTTTCTGCCTTCTCACCAACATTGGGTCTTTTCAATCTCTTTAATTTTAGCTCATTGGTGGGTGTGCAGTGCTAGCTCATTGTGCTTTTAATTTTCATCTCTCTGATGACTCATGGTGTTGACTTTCTAGCACTTCTTGACCATTTGTATGTCTTCATATGTAAAATATCTATTCATAACTTTGTCCACTTTTTAACTGGACAGTTTGTCTTTCTGTTATTAGGTTGAATGAGTTCTTTACATGTCTTGGATATTGAATCCTTATGTTTTGCTAATAGCTTCTCCCAGTCTGTGGTCTGCTTGTTCATTTCCCAAATGACATCTTTCAATGATAAATTTTACATTTTGATAAACTCTAATTTATCTTTTTTTCTTTTACGGTTATTGCTTTCTGTGTTCTAAGAAGCCTTTGCCTGCCCCGGGTTGTAAAGACATCCTTGTAAAGACATCTTCTGCCAGCTTTGTAGTTTCAAATAGTGTGTAGGTCTGGAGCCTGTACCAAATTGATTATCATGTATAATGTGAAGCAGGAAGTCACTTTTTCCTTGTGAACATTCAGTTTCTGCATCATCTTTTGTTGAAAAGACTTTCTTTTCTCCATTAGATTTCTTTAGCTCCTTTGTGAAAAATTGAATAGTCCTTCCTACATGAGCCTATTGCTGCTCTTTTCTGCTTATGTATCTGTTGGTTCTTAAGCTGGTACTTGCATGATTACACATCTTTATAAAGAGCCTTGAAGTAAAGTAATGTCAGTCTTATGCCTTTGTTCTTTTTATTCAAGATTGCTCAAGATGTTATAAATACCTTTTCATCTTTTATAGGCCAAATTATGGTCCCTAAGGATACTCACATACTAGTCCCTGAAGCTTGTAATGGTTACTTTATTTGCAAAACTGGTCTCTGCCGACATGATTAAGGTAAGGATTTTCTGTAGAAAATGCATATCAGGGAACACAGGAGGCATCACTGCATGCAATAGTCCCACATCACGATAGAATTTTCCAGAGTTATTACACAATTCTCTATTATGACCTTATCCTCTAGGTTCACAGAACTCACATTTGAGCCCCCAGAATTGCGCCAAAGCCCTTTTAAGGACTGGCTCCTCTTACTGAACCTCCTCTTGTACACTTTCTTTGTAGATTTGAGGGGTTTTCCTCTTTCCTTTTTTTCTCTCACCAGTACTAGATGATTGAACTCAGGGCCTCTTGCGTGCTAGACAAGTCCCCTACCACTGGGCTGGACTTCCAGCCAATTTTTGATTTTTTATCTTGAGACAAGGTCTCACTAAGTTACACAGGCTCCCTCTGGCCTTGAACCTGCAATCCTCCTGCCTCAACCTCCTGAGTCAGTGGGATTATAGGCGTGTGCCACCAAACTCAGCTTTCCTTTTAAAAGCCCTTTAAAAAAGTAAAGGTTCAGTGAAGGCGGGGGAAGCCTCTTAGATAACTAGCAGTCCCAATCATAGAGGACAGAAAGCTTTTCTATCCATTTACACTATACCTTAAACATAAGGAGGAATGTTCTCTGTTTTTACTTCAGAGAATTAGGGGCATCATCATATTGGTATTGTTACAATATCCTAAATGCTTTAAGCACCTTCTCAAAAGTGTCACCTGATAAACACATTCTCTCTACCAGATGTGCCTATTTCTCATCTGCAGTTATAAATGCTACTTTTATCCAGAGCTGAGTTTTATCTTTCCACAGCAGGGCTGTTGCTTCAATTCCTTTGATTTTACTTTGCTTCCATTTGTTAAAAAAAAAAAAAAAGACTCATTTCAAAAAATTTCCAAAGATGCCTTCAGCAAATTTCAATGCTATTTCTTCTAGTCACCTAAATAGAACAGGCCAAAGAATGCAGCCTTTAGACATTCTCTTAAAGGTTAGTATTTGATTCGAGGAAAACAATCTGAATTGTAGTGATTTAAAGTTTAAAAAAACAATTCTCTGGTTTCTCTTCCGATTCTATAAAGTTTAAAAAAAGAAAATCAAACCTTCCAAAGGACCAAATATTTTTATATAAAAAGGCAAGAAGTAAATGCTAAAAAAGGCAATGGGAAGTGAAAATATACAGTTCCTAGCATAAATGAGCTTTATCTTCTGCAGCAAATATATGCTAATGTGAAAATAATTCTTCCTTTCTATCTCATTTCATAAGAAGCTGGAAGTGATGGAGGTAAAAGCAGATGCAGAGGATGGCTTCTAGTTTCCTTTAGATTCACTCTCCAGTGTTCCCCACCCTGCTCTGTGCTGGAGCTCTGGCTGGGAGGGGATATCTTGGGAGGTTTCCCTGGCAGCTGGGATGGGGCAATGGGCAGCATCAGGAGAAGACAGAGGGTAAGAGGAGGCTGAGACAGGGTATTACTCTCCAGGCCCCTTTCCTCCTGGGCTGTCTCTGACTGACTGTTTCCTTCTAAGGGAGTCTACTACAACTTCTGGTGGGCCACTTCGTCTTCTGCTGTCTGCTCCCTTTGTTGCTGCTCTAGGTATAGGGATAACAGCTCCTGCTATTCCTGGCCCCTGGGTATTACACCATACTCATTGGCCCATTCCCATCTGCACACAGTTTAAACTTACTCACATCTCCCCATGTGATGTTTCTGTTTCCTGTTGGGGCCCTGACTAATATAGAAGAGTTTAACTTTATCAGTTTACTAAGTCATGCACATCTTCATTTATTCCTTTATTGCTTATTCAGAAATTACTGAGTATCTACTATGTGCCCTGTGTTCTCCTGGGCCTTAGGAACACAAACACTGAACAAAACAGCAAGAAGTCTCTGACCTTACTGAGCTTAGGTCTAGTTGGGGGAGAAAGATAACAGGTAAAACAAGAAGCCAAGTTTTAATACAGTCAACCTTCTATATTGATGGGCTCCACATCCATATAGTCAACAAACTACAGATTGAAAATATTTTAAAAAGTTGTATCTGTACTAACCATGTACAGATGTTTTTCTTGACATTATTCCCTAAATAATATAGTATGTTGTATTATTAACAGCAGGGCTTGGATTTGGCTCAGTTGGTAGAACATGGCTCTGCAGTCTCTAAGGTTCTGGCTTCAATTTCCAGCACCACAAAAGTGGGAGAAGGACATGGCAATCCACTCCCAAGGCAATCCCAAAACAATCAGCCACTGAAAACCCTATGAGGGTTGCTATGAGTTAGGCACAACTCAATAGACGGCACCTAGCAACAACAACAACAATTATTAACAGCATTATTTACAACAAATAAAGTATTATTTACAATCATTTACATAGCATTGGCATTGTATTAGATATCATCCACAATATAGAGATGGATTAAAGTACCCAGGAAGATGGGCATAAGTTATATATAAATACTATGCTATTTTTATTAAGGTACTTCAGTGTCCACGGATTTTGATGTCCTTTACTATTTTCCCTGCAGATACCACAGAATATTTCTGTGCTACCTGGAAAGTGCATTGAAGACAGAATAAAGAAGGGAAGAGGGACAGGAAATATGTTGTTGGATAGGGTGGGATGTGGTAGAAGTTCTCACTGAGAAGGTGACATTTGGGTAGAAATCTGTAGGAGATGGGAGAAAAAAACAGAGCAAATATCTAGGAGGAAGCCTCACAGGGTATGGATTTTAACTGCAAAGCTGCAAACTCTCCTGAAACAGGAAGAGTGCATGAACATTTGAGGGCAGCATGACTAGAATAAAATCCAGGGTGAGGTTCTGGGAAAGCTAAGGGGTGGCAGTATCATAGGGCAAACATGTCATTCAATGGCCCTGAGTAGTCAGGGAGCCACTGGAAGGTAGCGAGCAGATGAATAATGTGATGAAACTTCTATTTTACAAGGGTTACTCTGGATGTTGTATTAAGAACAGACTATAAGGAAGTAAAATACAGGATCAAAGATAATAATTAGGAGGTGGCTGCAATAATCAAGTGGAAAAAAATCTTGACTTAAAGTAGGAAGGTAGCGGAAGAGAAGATGGGATTTTGAATAAAAGCACTTGGCAGATTTACTGAGAGATTAGATGTTGTATGTGAGTAAATACATTCTAGGATAATTCTTGGGCTCCTGCACTGAGAAAATGGAGTAAGCATTAATGGAGATATGAGAGACTAGAGAAAGAGAAGGTTTGGGAAGGAAAGACTGGGTTTTAGGTTTAGAAAGTGTGGGATGTCTGTTAGTCATTCAGATATAGATGTTGCAAAAGCAATTTTATTTATAAGCCTGGAATTGAGAGGAATGCTCTGGGTAAAAATGTGAGTGTGGTAGCTATCCATTTTTATATTATTTTGGGGGCCATTTGGCTGCATGAATTTACCAAGGGAGGTAAGCCTCACTAGAGAAAAGTAAAGGTTAGAATACTGAGCCACAGGGTACCTCAACAATACAAAGATGAGGGGGAATTGGTAGAGAAAGCTAACACAGTCTAATAATGCAGAAGAGTATGCATGATTGTACAGAATCCTGGAAGCCAAGTGAATATGATATTTCAAGAAAGAGAGATGATTAATTGTATCAAATGCTCCTGAAAGTACAAGGTGAGGACTTAGAATTGTCTGTTGGATTTAGTGACAAGTGGTCATTAGTGACTTTCAAAAGAGTAGTTTCTATGGAATGGAGAACGTAAAAGCCTTACTAGCCTTAGTGGGATCAAGAAGAATATACAGGGGAGAACTGAGGAAAGATTATAGACAACTCTTTTGGGGATCTTTGCCTAAAGAAAAGCAGAAAATAGGGCACCGACTGATAATAAAATGGTATCAAGAGGGGAAAAAAGCAGCTTGTTTGTGTGTGGATTGGTATTATCTAATAGAGAGGCAAAAGAGTATTATGCATGGCAGTGAAGTGAGAATTTCTATAGTAATATCCTTAAGGAAACAGAGACTAGAATAAGATTTCTTTTGTGTAGAAAATAGTCCTGGCCAGGAGCACAAATGCTATGAATAGTAATAGGTGTAAAAGCAGGCAGGTGAATGGAGGGGAGGGTGGGAAAATATGGAAATTCTATTCTTAATGCTTGCATTTTTTCATTAAGGGAAAAAGGTTGTCATTTGAAAGTGAGAATGGAGAGGAGCGTGTTGGAGATTTGAGAAAGAAAAATATGGAATAGTTGCCTAACACTGAAATGAACAATGCACACAGTAAGTATGCACACAGGAAGATATCTGGGCACTATTGAGATTAATGATCATAAATTTTAAACTGAAACCCATAAACCCTGCTGTGTGAAGGAAAACATGGAGTGAGAAGGGAACTGCATTTAGCCAGGGTGTGGCTCAGCCTAATGTCCCTGGGAAACAGACTCTGAAGCAGACATTTGCATGCAGGTAGTTCTGCAGAAAGTATTCTTGTGAACCCCTACATGTCTGTCAGCTTGTCGTGCTGTGGGGGCTGGAGTGTTGCTATGACAGTGAAAATTACGGCACCAGTATTTCAGATACCAGTAGGGCCACCTAAGATGGACAGATTTCAACTGAGCTTTCAGAATAACACAGCAGAGGGAGAAGGACCTGGACACCCACTCCTGAATCAACCAGCCATCAAATACCCTATGAATAGCAAAGAAGCACTGTCAGGTATAGTGCTAGAAAATCAGCCTCTGAGGCTGGAAGGCATTCATAAATAACTAGGGAAGAGTTGTCTCCTTAAAGTAGTTGTTGTTAGGTACTGTTGAGTCTGTATTTGACTCATAGCGACCCTACATACAACAGGCGAAACACTATTGTCTGTGCTTCTCTGCTGTTCATAGGGTTTTCAATGGTGGGCTGATTTTTGGAAGTGGGTTTCCGGGTCCTTCTCCCAATCCTTAGAGTCTATCTAAATGATGGGAATGGAATAAAGCCCCTGGCACCGCCTTTGGCTCTTGTGCCACTACTCAAAATGAGAAGAAACAAAGGGGCTTCAAACAATGGGCTCAAACATAAAAAGATTGTGTGCGTGGCAGTGTTGGGTAGCATTTCATATTCTGCTGTACTTAAGGTCACTATGAGTTGAACCTGACTCAAGGGCACCTAACAACAATAACAATTACTTTCATGAAAACTGATTCAAAGAGAGTGAGAGAAACAGATTTGTAGAGGAAGATTTGAACTGATCCCTAGGGAGTATGGGCGTTCAGAGATCCCTGGGAGCTGAGACTGGAATGACTCTTGAAAGATGCCTTCAGTTGAAGGAAGAGGGCAGAGAACGTTTCTATTCCTGTGTCACTAGATGTGGGCTGTCTCTTGGGATGGTGCACAACTTTGAGTAAATAGTTCCTTTTGGTTGAGGTGGGAGGGAGGCTACTGTGAGTCATTAGCAGACAGCACTTCTGGAAGCTGCTTCAGGACTAAAAGAAGGATCTGGGAGGCATCCACAGTATTCATTATGGTCCAGCTCTGTGCTAAGCAATTCCAAAGTTCTCAGTATTTAAGGCCAGCTTCTCCAGGATTATCCTGGGGACACCTGTAGGAGGAAGGTTGGTAAAATGAACTACTGTCTCTGTTGCTATGGCTGGTCTTGGAGCCACAAATGGTAATAATGCTCATTATCTTCTACTATTTATTTAGACTGCCTGCAGCTGTAGTACTGTGGCTTTCTATCCCAACAGATCTCAGAAGCTAAGCAGGGTCAGGCCTGGTTAGTACTTGGATGAGACTGCCTGGGGACACCAGATGCTGTAGGCTTGGGAGAAGGACCTGGCAGCCCACTCCCAAAAAACAGTCAGCCATTGAAAACCCTATGAATAGCAGAGAAGCACCATAGTGTTTGACCTGTTGTATACAGCGTCTCTGTGAGTTGTCCACCAACTGGATGGCACCTAACAACAACAACAACCTATTTAGGCTACTATTATTCTTAAGTAGCACCTCTGTTCATCTAGGTAGCTACACTACTGCAGTTTAAGTCCTGGTCATTGACCCCTCATGAGCCAAAACCAGTGCAGTTGTTTATTTACTGTGAAGAAATGGCAAGAAAGTACTGTGGAACCTCAGGCAACCCACGATTCTTTGTTGTTGTTGTTGTTGTTGTTACCCATAGGAAGCTGTTTTACTACAATGAAAGTGACACAATAATTTATAAATGGCATGTTTTAAAGTTTCATTTGATCATTGGAATTTTTACCATCTCATTTTTTTATTAGAAATTTCTAATGTACATCATAATGTGATTCATTTTGACATGATTTTCATTGTGACAATTTTCATATATGCATTTTGATAAACATTATTCCTATATAGGTTACCCGTTACCCTCCCGTTTGCTTCCCTCCCCCCTTCCCATCTAAGTTTCCCATCCAAATCTTCTCTATCTTTTACTTAGTAGTATTTTTCTATATGTCCTTGGGTTCCAGTTCTGTTTAAGATAGAAACTTTTCCTTTAGTGGTCTGTGTTTTTATCTTGTTAGAACAATTACATGCGATTTCTAGTCCATTTATATTGACATCATTCTTATCTCTCCCCCCCACTTTTATTATGATCTGACCTTTGAGTAGGATTTTTCCTTCTTGTAAATTTGAATCAGCTCCCTCACATGAGTGAGAACATGTGTTGTTTCTCTTTCTGAGCTTGTGTTCGTTCACTTAAAATAATTTTCTCTAATTCCATCCATTTTGCTGCGAATGACATTATTTCATTTGTCTTGATTGCTGAGTAGTATTCCATTGTGCATATATACCATAGTTTTTTTTTATCCATTCTTCTGTTGAAGGGCACTTTGGTTGATTCCATATCCTTGCTATTGTGAAAAGTGCTGCATTGAACATGGAGATGCAGGTGTCTCTGTGATATGATGACCCATTTCCCTTTGGGTAAATTCCTAATAGTGTTATTGCTGGGTCATATGGTAGATCTACTTTTAGTTTTTTGAGGTACCTCCATATTGATTTCCACAGTGGTTGCACCAATTTACATCTCCACCAACAATGTAAAAATGTTCCCTTTCCCCCGCAACCTCGCCAGAATGTGTTGTTGTTTGTTTTATTGATCTTGGCCATTCTTACTGGTGTAAGGTGAAATCTCAGCGTTGTTTTAATTTGCATTTCCCTAATGGCTAGGGATATTGAACACTTTTTCATGTGTTTCATGGCTTTATGAACCTCTTCATTTGAGAACTGTCTACTCAGTTCCTTTGCCCATTTGTGTATTGGGTTGTTTGGTTTTTGGTTTTTTTTTTTCTTGAGTTCTTTATAAATTCTAGTAATTAGACCTTTGTCTGATGTATAAAATGCGAAGACTTTTTCCCATTCCATGGGGGTTTCCCTGACTCTGTTAATTGTTTCTTATGCTGTGCAGAAGCTTTTTAATTTCATGTGATCCCATTTATCTATTCTTGTTGCAATTTCTTGAGCAATTGGAGTCCTATTAAGGAAATCCTTTCCTATGTCTATATGATGGAGTGTATTGTCTATCTTGCCTTCTATAAGTTTTAAAGTTTCTGGTTTTATGTTGAGATCTTTTATCCATTTTGAGTTAACTCTCGTGTATATTGAGAGATGCGGGTCAGCTTTCATTTTTTGGCAGGTGGATGACCATGTTTCCCAGCACCATTTGTTGAAGAGGCTGTCCTTTTTCCAGTTTACTTGCTTTGCTCCTTTGTCGAAAATCAGGTGGCTATAGGTGTGTTGAGGTATATCTGGGTTTTCTATTCTGTTCCAGATGTCTTCGGGCCTAGTTTTGTGCCAGTACCAAGCTGTTTTTGTAACCACTGCCCTGTAGTAAAGTTTGAAGTCAGGGATTGTGATTCCACCTGCATTAGATTTGCAGTGTAAAAGTGTTTTGGCTATACGTGGTCTTTTGTGGTTCCATATGAATTTTTGGATCATTTTTTCTATTTCTGTGAAGTCATTCAGTGGAATTTTAATGGGTATTGCATTAAATCTATAGATTGCTTTTGATAGGATAGCCATTTTTACAATATTAATTCTCCCTATCCAGGAGCAGGGGAGGTCTTTCCACTTTTTAGTGTCCTCTGCTATTTCTTTTTTTAATGTTTTGAAATTTTCCTTGTAGAGATCTGAAGGGTCTTTGGTTAGATTGATTCCAAGGTATTTAATTTTCTGGTGGGTTATCATGAATGGTAGTTTTCCTGAAATTTCCTTCTCTTCTTGTTTGGAATTGGTGTAAAGAAAAGCTATTGATTTTTGTGTGTTAATTTTGTAGCCTGCAACTTTACTGAAGGAGTTAATTAGATCCAGAAGTTTTCTGATTGAGGTTTTGGGGTCTTTCAAGTATAAAATCATATCATCTGCAAATAATGATAATTTGACCTCTTCCTTGCCAATCTGTATCCCTTTGATTTCTTTCTCTTGTCTGATTGCCCTGGCCAGAACTTCAATTACTGTGTTGAATAGAATAGGAGAGAGAGGACATCCTTGTCTTGTTCCAGATCTAAGAGGAAATGGTTTTAGTTTTTCTCCATTTAATATAATGTTGGCTGTAGGTTTGTCGTAAATGGCTTTTATGAAATTAAGGTATTTGCCTGTTATACCTATTTTCTCCAGTGTTTTTATCATGAAAAGGTGTTGCACTTTATCAAAGACCTTTTCAGCATCAATTGAGATAATCATGTGGTTTTTGTTTGTCAGTTTCTTGATATGTTGGATTATATTAATTGATTTTCATATGTTAAACCAGCCTTGCATCTGTGGTATAAATCCCACTTGGTCATGGTGAGTAATCTTTTTCATATGCTGCTGTATTCTGTTTGCCAGAATTTTATTGAATATTTTTGCATCTAG